>JANVCC010000271.1:9071315-9096902 GCA_025345505.1 Todiramphus chloris collaris | reverse complement strand
TTTTTTTGTTTTTTTTTTTCCTCCTCTCTCCTCCTGCCCTGGAACAATGCAGAAGGACCTCATCAGAGTGAAAACCAGGCTCCCGCTAGGCTTTAAAAGCAAGATGAACTTGGTGCACCACCCATCTTTCTCTTCTCTTCTCCAAAGCTCTTTAAAGGGGTTATGAGGCGTCTCTCTCAATTTATCCCTTTTCTCTTGATCTTCCTAGCAGAGGGGTTTGGGGTCTAGTCCTGGCTGTTTCAGCTGATCTCATCCAGTCTAAGGGATTAGAGCTTCTTCTCCGCATCCCGGCTCTCAGCACATCTGCTGATTGGGTTCAGCACAAGAGGATTACATTGGGACCCAATGACGTCACCGCTAGGACATAAGTTCTCCTCCATTAACCAAATCCTCATCAGCAAGATGTCCTTGAAACTGGAGGAGTAACATTCAGGACTCCATCGCCAGCCCGTCCCCACCTTCCTCCCGGCCGGGCTGCTGGGGCTTTCGGAAGAATATTGTTTAAGCTTTGAGCACTTGCAGCTGCATCAATAATGTGCCGCTACGGGCTGGAGGAGCGCGGCGTTATAGGAGAGCGCGGACCCTATAAATAGGGTTCTGCACCTAAACTGTTAACTGTTAATCAGAGGAGCTTTATATATTCTGTTGCTTTTTCTTTTTTTTTTTTTTTTGTTTTTTTTTTTTTTTTGATTGGGAAGGGGGGGGGTGGAGGGGCAGAGGGGGAGGGGAAAGCTGCATCCTACAGTTATATTTCCAAGCTCAAAAAGACATCAGCAATAATTTTCTTTAAAAGCTGACATGGATTTAATTTTAAAACCTGTTTTCTTTTCTTTTTTTTTTTTAAAGAAATGTGTAGGATTTCACCCCCATTCTCTCTGAGAAGAGACAATGTGTCCTGAGTTATATAAAGTAAGAGGTTCCCTTTAAATACACAATAGGAATTTTATATCGTGGGGTTTAATGCTAGATTTTTCTTAATATTACATCAGCACAGACTCACATGAGCAAGGACCTCAAAGGAAATGGCTTTGACTTCCAAGTGACAAACCAGGAGAGGGTTGGTTTGTTTTTTTTTTTTTTCTGGGGTTTCTTTTATAAGACTTCCAGCCTGGAAAATGCCGAAAGCACCTATAGATTTGCTGCCCTCAACCTGCTTTGACCTATGCGGTGGCATCGCCGTCCCTCTCAGGCATCCTGCGCTCGCAGTGGAGCTGGAGTCTCACTACGTGCTTCTCCCACATCCATTTTGTGAGCTGGGAAGCCGCTCGGGCACGGGTTTGCTGCAGCTCTTGCTGGTCAAACTTACAGACCTCCTCGCGGGGCGGCCGTGACAATGGCAGCGGGTACCAGGAGTTAGTTATTTAGCTAGGGTCGCCGAATTTCAACTCTGGGGAGAGAAAGCGTGTTTAACAACAAGCAGTCTATGGCCAGCTAGGAGAGGTCTTGCTTAGAAGCCTCGCGCGTGTTGAATTTTTCGGTAAGCAAGCCGCTTCTTCGCTGCTAATTATCCATCCCTCCCCCTCCAGATTCCCCCCCCCCAAAAAAGAAAATGTGTATACACACTCACACTGATTTTTGTGATGAGAGGCGGGTTCCTACACATCCTCATTCCCCATCTAGAGTAACTTCCATGGCCAGCAGTGCAGTGCGGATTCGCTAGAAGGGCTTTCGGGCGAGGATTTATTCGCCTGTGCTTATTTCCACGCACTGTGGTATTTTCCTTCGTCTTAGGGAAGGGGGTAAAAGGCAGGGGGGGGGGAGGCAGGATACAATTGTTTTGATGGAAAGCATCTTGCTCCAGCTCTGGAGGTCTCTCCCTGCCTCAGCATTTCCAGGACAGCTGGGTCGTAACCACTGGAAGAAAGGATCTATTCCCTTCCCCACTATATCAAAACAATTGTTCGGAGGCTGGCGTGTCCCCCTCTGAGAGCCATGCCACACCAGACCGGGTTCTGAGGGGGAAACCACCTCCAAACAGCAGCTCGTAAAAAGCTGGTGGGCCACGTTTGGCCACCGATGAATGCGCAGAAATACTCTGCAGCAAGGTGAAATATCACCTTCCGAGCTCAAGAGCCATATTTAAAAGGCAGCCACAGCACCGTTGAGCCTCCGTCCCTATTTCTGTGCGGTTTTCTCTTCCTCTTTTATAACGCTGCAGTTCATGACAGAGGCACCAAAACGGGGAAAATCAGTGCTTGTCATTATTCAGTGAAGGGAATTTTCCCTTAGCTTTTTGTCTTCTGAAACTTAAAAAAAAAAAAAAGAATAAAATAAAAAAATAAATCTGCTTATTTAGAGCCTATTCCATATTGACCTATTTACTCTGACAGACCAAGGCTCTCAATCTTTTATCGATTTAAAAGAAAACAACCTAAACAAATTAAGACAGAGGAAACCGCTCTCCTTGTCCCCAGGGTTTACCGTTTGCACGGGGCTCACCCCGGGGGGAGATTCGGACCCGGCCTCCGCACCCAGCCCCGGGGATGCTCCCGACCAGCCCCGGGGATGCTCCCGTCCAGCCCCGCCCGGGGCCGGGGAGATGCTCCGGGGGTGCCCGGGGATGCGTTGGGGCGGCTTTTCCCCGGGCCCCGGCCCGGTACCAACCCGTACCCCCGGCTGCCCCGCTGCTGGGATCAGCACGGTCCGAGCCCGGGCCTCTCTCCAGTTCCTACCCCCGGCCTCCCCCGGCCCGGCCGCGGCTTCGCTGTCCATGGTATTGAAGGAGCGGAGCTGGCGGCCGCGGGGCCATCCGGGGGGTGCGGGGGGGGGGGCTCCTCTTGTTTCTCCCCGTAAAGCAGGAGGTGTTTTCCTTCGTGCCCTCTTTCAGAGAGGTCTTTACTCGGCTGAAGGGCCCTAGGAGGGGAGATCTGTCTGTCTGTCGGTCTGTCTGTCACCCACGCACCTTCGCCTGCCTCTTCCCCCCCCACCCCCCCAACCCGCCGCCCCTGCAAATCCTCCCCGAGAACGCGTGGATTTTTATTCTGTGTCCCCGTTTCCCTGGAGCGGAGCGGGGATGGGGTATTCTGAACCTCCTGTCAATGCGAAGCCCCGCGCGATGACTTACGATGTCATACGGCAAGGGGGGGGGGGGGGGGGGGGGGGGGGGCGTTGCTGCGCGGCGTGCTGGCTGCAGGGGTTTATTCCTCCTTTAAAACAAACCCCGCCAACACTTCAGCCCCTCTAACGTTTACCATTAAATGCCCCCACCAGCTCATTCCCCCCCGCTTCCCGCGGTTCTGCAGCCGCTTCCTGGGTTCCAGGCTTTAAAAGCAGGCTGGGGTTTGGCTGCTATTTTGTTAACACTTCCAGCGAGACATTTTGTCTTAAGCACAGCCCTTCCTTAATCTCTAATGCAGCATTTCTACATCCCGGAAGAAAATAGTCAGATGATTTGCAAAGGGCCATGTTTTTTGGGGTTCTTTTTTTTTTTTTTTTTCTTTTTCATTTCTTTCTTCTTCTCCCCCTCTTTCGCTTTCTGCCTTTTTAAACCTACCACCTACTGTTCCCCGAACAAAGAAATCCCAGAGACAAGCAACATGCCTCCACTTCCCTTCCACATCCAAACCCCGACTCCGCCATGCGTAGATGACCACGTTAGAAAAATACACAGGATTGAACCCAAAATCAACCGCGGCACAACAAACTGTAAGAAAACGTACGCTCAGCCCTGTCCCGGGCAACGTGACACACACACAGACACAGACACATGCACACACTGCGCGGCACTCGCGAAACACCCGAAAAATTTCATCCCCCTCCTCGTTTCTGCTGAATAAGTCAATAACAAACCAGCCTTTGTCTGTTTGTTTGCCAGCAGGATGCGGCCCAGGTAGCGGAGCAGAGCTCAGCGGCTGGTGCCCCGTCGCCGGCCCAAGCATCGCCTCGGAGCTGACCCGCAGCCCGGAGGAGAAAGCGAAAATCTCTTTAAAATGAAGCCCAGATCTCTTTCAAATCTCAGAGAAAGGTTTTTGCAGATTCTAGGCCTCTGGTTTCTGCCCCAGAAATCTCGCTGCGCAGGAAAGAGATCAACGGAGTTTGATCCCTGCTGTAATTCGAGGCATTCTTCTACAGGGTTTTTTTTTGAGTTTTTCTTAGAAAGCAATTCATTTTCTTAGAAAGTAATTACACTTACAAGAGGTTTGGGAATCAGATTTTTCTATCAAGTCTCCTCTCCCTCTTTTTCTCTCTCTGTCTCCTTTTGGTCTTCTTGGCTGCCGCAGGGCTTTTTTTTTTTTTTTTTTTCCCCTATATCTTTAATAAAAAAAACAAATAAATCCCCCCCCCCTCCATCCCCTAGAAATACACAATTTGCTGATTTGCAAAGGCTCTTCCTCTGTGGAGGGAAGCTGCCTGCTCTCCCCACGACTCGCTTTCCTGGCCTCCCAGCTCCTTGAGAAAGGAGGAGGGCCTTGTGCATTACAATTCCATTCAATCTCATTCATTCTTGCCTCTTTCTAACGGTCTTTGGACAGCAAATCCACACCAACGGGGGGTCCGAGCCCCCTCCTCATGCCCCCCCCCCAGCCTTAAACACACACAATAGCCGTCAGCTAACAGCACAGCAGCAACTTTGAAACATTCAAGCTTCTGAAGTGAAGAATGCCCGCAGCTCCCCAACCCCCATCCCCTCCACTTGTTCCTGGGCTTGACATTTGAAAAAAAAAAACCAAAAAAAAAAACCCAACAAAAGCCCAACCCTATAATGATCTTAAATATAAAAAGGGAAAGGGAAAAAAAAAAAAAAAAAAAAAAGAAAGAATTCCTCACTCAGGTCGCACTCGGTTTCGCCGGGCAGAATTCTGGTGTCAAGAATTTCCTCTGCCGGAGAGGATTGCTCCATCACATAGCTAATTACCTGCTGCCCCTCTCACTGCTCCACGCTGGAGAAGAGCTTTTCTTTTTTTTTTCCTTCTTCCCCCCTTTCCCTAGAGATGTTTATTCGGTTGTATCAATCACCAAGATGGTTTCCAGCCTAATTTTCCCCAGTCACCTCAGGAAGGCATGGCCAGGAGCTACTGGGGTGGGGATGGGGGGGTTCCTGGCTATCGTGTGTGGTGTGGATGCTGTGCTCACGCGAGCGGGGCTGGGACTGGGACCGACAGCCCCCGGTGTGGAGCTCGCCTGTGCCTGGGGGTCACCCTGCCCCCGGGGAACGGGGGTACACGGCCCCTCCCAGGCCGGGGTGGCACGACTGGGGTGAGAGGTGAATCCCGGCAGGGATGGGGGACACTCTCGCTGTCCCCGCGTGGGGTGAGGTGTCTCCTGCCTCTGGGGTGGGATGTGAGCAATGAGCCACCATCTCCCCACGTGAAATGCTGCCCCGAGCCAGGGCTCGCTGCCCTCTCCCTGCCAGCCTGGACCCAACGACCTTATCCCTGTCTCCAGCCTCCCCTGGCTGCCCTGCAAAGCCAGGGACAGCCTTGGACAGGCTTTTCACTGTTTCTCCAGACTACCACCACCTTCTCCTTTGATGTATTTTCTCCTCTTTGCATTTTCTAAGTGAAGAAGGTCACTTTTATTATCTCTAAGCTGCTGCTCAACGCCTCCTTCTGCAGGGAACACCTCTGATCCCAGCAATGCTCCCCCAAGCCCCAGGACATTGTCCCAGGGTGGGTTCTTTCTGGGAATGGAGAGGAGAGAGGTCTCTGTGCATGAGACCCCACTCTAGTTCTCACTGGAATCACGATGTCTTTGGCTAAGGGCTTCAGTGGTGATGGCGGGGGGGTCCCTACCCTCAGCACCCCTGGCTCCCCAGGGTCTCCAGTCACTGCCAGCTCCCCTGACCAGTTGCTCCACCACTGTCCCCTCCTTGGTGGAGGGGGCCAGGGCCAGGGATCCTCCTGTCCCTCAGGGGCCAGCCTGTCTCTGTTGGCACCCCCCAGAGATGGAGGTTCCCTGACCAGGAGGAACAGGGACTGGGGTAGCACAAGTACCTCCTGGTATGATTTGGCTTCCTGGACAGGGAGTGGGAAAGGGAATAGGAAAGGGAAAGGGAAGGAGAAAGGCTGTGCAGTGGAGCCAGGGCTCTGCTGTCCCCACTGGCTCCCGCAGTGGGATTTTGCGGCAGCAGCAGCAAGCGTTAGCGGGAGCCGGAGGCCACGGCTTCCTGGTACGTATTTGAGGGAAAAGTCCAGTCCTAGAGGCAGCCCGTGGCTACTGCAATTCTTTTAGTACAATTAGAAATCAATGACACTCTGCACACACACACAAATAAACATCACCCCTCTGCATCCCCGCTTCCCTGCCCACCTCCTCTCGAGGCCGGTAGGGAAAGCATCTTCTCCAGAGCCTGTTCATTACTGCTCTACTTAGATGGGGAATTGCTTAACCGGTCTCTCTCCAGTAAATCATATTAACTCCAAGCACAGCTATTTATAAAATGTTCCACAGCCCAAGAGTGCGGCATCCAGATCACTCGAAGAAAATTAGGCGATTAGGCGTGCATAATCCAAGCCCAGTGCGTCTACGTACAAAGCCTCGCCAGCCGGCCTGCCTTCAGCTATTCACTGACATTAAAGAAATCACCGGGCTTATTGGAAACCCGGCCCGGGCCTGAGTCCCAGCCAGGGACAGGGAAATAACCTTTCGCAGGGCAGAGAATTCCCAGATGGCTTCTGATGGCTGGGAAATGAAGCCAAACTTGGGGAAGTCTCCCCTCCCCAGCCCTGCTTCTTCCCTTCCTGCAGAAGGGCCCCTCCAGACATAGAAAACGCAGCACTCTGGGCTGGGTTTCTCCCCCCCCTCCTCCTTTTGCGACCCATTAAACGTCTTCTATACATTTCCTCTTCATCTTGTCAAGGCCAGTTGCTCTATGACTGCTGGTTTCCCAGGCAAATCACACCAATTTCTGAGTTGATGTTGAAGGTCCACATTGGCTCAGCAGGGGTCCCAGCGAAGCACTCATCCATGGAGCCGGAGGTCAGGCTCTGCCCTCCTTTGCCAGCTGAATTATTATGATTTTTTTCTTCTTCTTTTTTTTTTTTTTTAAAGTCATGTTCCTCTTTGAACATTTACAGATCTGTTGGCGACGGGGATAACAACAATAACCAAAGGAAGGGCGTCCTCGCTGCGGACGTGCTTCTGAGCCTTTCTGATAGTCGGGATGCTGAAACGGGATGCAGCTGCTCCACCTTTAATTCAGCCTCAACTCTTAAAGCCAGAGCTTTTTAGGAGGAAACGACCGGGGTGCACATGTGCCAACCCCCCCCCCCCCAAACCTACCCCAGGCGAGTGCACCAGGCAGCCGGTCCACGCTCTGTCCACGCACATCCGAGGTCGCGTTCCCAGTTGAAAACCCATTATCCCCTTAAGGCTCTCTGGATGAGATCAGCTGAGGATCTGTGCCTTGAGCGGGCAGCCGGAGAGCCGTGGGCAGCCCGTGCTCCCGGGCAGGCTGCGGGCAGACGGGCAGGAGCGCGAGCGCTTCCTCGCACACCCCAACCCGACGTTCAGGGACACGCTGCTGCGGAGGTTAAAACGAAAACAAACCTGGCTCCTGCTTTTGCACTCTTAGCGCTCTTTCTCCCTTTCTCCCTTCCCTTTTGCCAGCGTTAGCATTTTTAATTAAATTACAAGCCTCAATAGTGTTTTCCTAACTGCAGTTCCCCGCTTCCTTGTGGAGTAGCGTGCGGAAAGGTATAATTTTGCAAACAGTTTCTTTAAGAGCTGGGCCTGAAGTACCATCAGTGATGTGTGTGAATAGAAAAAGAAACACCTCCACAAAAGAAGGGATTGTTAATGGAGGACAATCCAAAGGGGGCCCACTAAGGCCTGTCCTTTACAATAACGATGGAGGGCGATGATTTGAATGCAGGGGGCCCTACTTTCAAATCTGGACAAAAACAAAATGGTAATAAGGGTTGAATCCCTCACTGGTCAAAGCAGTGGGCAGCAACTGGTCTCTTTAACTCCCCCCACCCCCTCCTTCCCCCAAATCAGACCCCAAACAAGAGGAACTCTCCTCCTCTTTAACTGTATTTCCTTGATTAGCTCTAAAAAAATAATCACCCGGGTGGACTTAGGGGAAGTTTTTTAGGGCTGTTTGAAAGGAGAGGGCTCCTCTTCTGCAGGTGGTGAGGGGACGTGGCTCGCTGCGGGCAGGTAAGCACCAAGGGGCTTCTCTTTCTTACCATGCTCGGAGGTTTCTGAGGGCTGCCCGGGATTTCCGAGGCAGGAGCCGGGATGCAGCTCGGCAGGGCCCTTCCCAGCGGCGCAGGCTGCACTTATGGATGCTCCACAGAGATGCTCTTGCCTCCCTGGCTGCCCTGCCTCCAGATGTTGCATCATTTCGCGGGGTCAGTTAATTTTCTAACACCACTCGTAGCTTCCTTGTCTTGGAGCCAATTAAACCCTTGTATTCAAGGAGGGGGGGATGTGGGGGGAATTAATAATTACAGTGCTATTTAAATACTGCTCACCACTTATTTAATGGGGTTTCTGCAAAATATTGGTAAATGTCTCTGGAAAACAGTGCAGGCTCTGCCTGGACCGAGGGCCGTGGGAGGGGGGTCTGGCTGTGAACGGGCCCTGAACGCTGGGCAGAGGCTGTGAGGCCTGTCCCCTCACTGGGGACATCTCTGGCTCATGCTGTCCCCCCACTAAGGGCCCCCCATTATTCCCTCTCCCCCCCCCCCCCCCCCCCCAACCCCTCCGGTTTTTTTTTCCCCCCCCAACCCCCCCCCCCCCCCCCCCAACTCAGCCCAGCCAGGGAACTGGATCCCAACTTGGGGGGGTGCTAGAGGGGATTGCTGACCCCCCCAGACCCTGTACCCCTGCCCTGCCCCCCACTGTGGATCTGCCTCGGGGAGGGTGAAATGGGAGCAAATTCCCCCTTGGTGCTGGGGGGGCACAGCCAGAGCCCGTGTCCCGTGCGTGTGATGCTGCCCACTTCTCAGGGGCAGCTTTCCAGCTCTGTTTGCTTGGCTACGCTGAATGTACCGGGTTATATAGAAATCCATCTGATGCATATAGCTTCGGGGTGGCATGTATCACTTATAGGGCCCGGCTGCACGCGTGTTTCCGTGCCGCGTGCGCTTGGAACGCCCCGCGTGCTCCAGACCTTTCCAGCTGTGTTCAGACAGCTTACAGGGCTTATTTACTCCGTCTTGTATATATATATATAGTTTATGGAGATATTTAGCGGGATATATCTTTAAATTCCTATAGCTCCCCTGGGTACCGAGCTTCTGTCTGTCTGTCTGTCCGGACACGCCGGGACACGGCTCCGCCCCGACGGGAGGCAGCCACAGCCGCAGCCGCAGCCGCCTTTTCCGCCGTTTCACGCCTAATTTCGGCGTCCTACCCCTCGGCTTCCCCCGCGGAAGTTGAGCAGCGGCTTTAGAAGGGTCATTCCTCCCTTCAGGAGCGGGGCCGGAGCCGGGGCCGGGCAGCGCTGGGCTCGGCTGCTGCAGTCGGGTGCGGGCAGGGGCATCCCGGAGACCCCCCCCCCATCACTCCGAACCCCTGCCCCTTCCCGGCGGTCGCTTCTAGACTCAGTTCTGTGTCTGTGGGGACAGGGCGGTGTTGGGCAGTGACACCGGGTCGGGAAAGCCTTTTTCCTTGAAAAAAAAACCCCGCAGAATTTCTTCAATTCTTTGCTTTTAAGGGAAGATGTTTATCCGGAGCCGGCCGTAGGAACGCGCTCTTGGCCGCGGGGAGATTGTTTTACTCGAAGGGGGGGGAAAAAAAAGCATTGCTGTGGTGGGTTTTCCACCCTCCCTTACAAAATCATCCCATCCCTCTACCGAAGGTCCCAGGAAAGGGAAAAGGCACCTTCCTGGTCCCGCTGCTCCACTCGCCCAGGAACTGCGGAGGGGACGAGCACGCAGTTGTGTTTCACTGGGCATCACTCTCGTCCTCTTTTCCTCCTCCTTTATTTACCAGGAGTGCTTCGAGAAGGGGAAAAAAAAAAAAATTAAAGAACCCCCCCCCCTCCCCACCTCAAGTTTCACCTCTCCTTAAATATTTGCCTTAAAAATATTAGTCTCTAATCGAGGCAGGAGCTTGTTTGATTAAAAAGAGCTTTCCAAACAAATTCAGCAGCGTGTCAACAGCCCAGCAGCATCCGCGCCGGTACCAGGAGCCGCTGCGGCAGCCCCTGAGCCACAGCATCCCGCGCTGGGGCTTTCACAGGGAAAAATCGAGTGTAAATACCTGCAAATACCACTCTGGCAGAGATCTCTGCCTTTGATTCCTCTGTGACAAGCATGACAATCCGCTGAAATGAAGGCACCTCCGAGTTCATGATGAGAGGGGGGCAAACTAGTGTGGTTTTGCTGCTGCGACATCGCAGCCGTGTTTTTCCAAAGGAGTTTTATTTTTTCTCTGGGTTTTTTTTTGGGGGGGGGTGGGTGGGGGTGGATCCATACATTTAGTGGGCATTGAGCTGACGCGTTGGTACAATCTCAAACCACCAGCCCCGTCTATTTGGGATGCTGGGTAGAGGTTTCAGTCTCGGGGCTTGCTGCTGCGAAGTTTGACGCGGTAGTTTCGAGAGGGTTTTGTCAGCATCATCACCTCTGCTGCTGGAGGAATGCTGGGTGGGACGTCGGGTGATGTACGGTCCCGGGGTTCTGTCGGTTCCGCTCTCCCCGGGAAACGAGCTGATAATTTCGGTTTAACGCTGAGGTGGAAGGCGGCGGAGTAACGCAAAATAATTCTGTGCGCGGGGAGAATTCGTATAATGAGAAATGCGAACTCAAATACCCCTCGTTCAGACCAAACAAGGAGATATCTAACAATGCCTCGTTAAAAAATAAAAAAAAAAAGGAAATCTATTAATGTAATAACTAAATTGCTATTATAGGCATCAAAGCACCCTGACGCTTTTGAGGTAACTTTATTTCCATCAGTCTTTTTAAAGAGCACAACATTAAAATAATAATAATAAAAATAAAAATCCCTTACCCTCCCGCCTCACTGAAACCCTGCCATTTTACTCATTAATTTTGTAATTAATCAGTTAAGAAGTTCTGACTTATTGGATTAAAGGGACGGGGAAATGCAATTCCGCCCAGCCTCGTTTTAATACGCGGTTGGGAAATTGCTCTTTTGAGCCTCTCATCCCAGCTCCCTGCCCGCTCCGAGGTGAGGGGGGGACCCTCGGGAGGGGACCCTCGGGGGAGGACCCTCCGGCTGCGCCCCCCGCTCCCCATCCATCCCCCGACGGGTCCGTGCGGGGCCCGGGACACGGCCCGGCTCCCGAAACAGAAGGACAGAGACACCCCCTCAACACACCCCCCCCGGCCCAGCTCCTCCGAACCCACCCCTTCCTGTCCCTATCCTGCCTGCCCTGCCTATTCCTGCCTGCCCTGCGTGCTCCTTCCCCTGCCCGTCCTTCTCCACCTTTGCCCTGCCTATTCTTGCCCTTCCCGCCCCTGCCCTGCCCTGTTCTGCTTGCCCCTGCCCTGTCCTTGCTCTGCCTGTCCCTGTCCCGCTTGCTTCTGTCCTTGTCCTGCCTGTCCCTGCCTTGCTTGCTCCTGCCCCGGCCGGGCCAATCTATACCTGCCCTGCCTGCCCCGTGCCCTCCCCAGCCCGCAAAGCCCCCCCAGCTAAGTGGCCTATGCCCTACTCAGTGGGGACAGCAGCACTGGGGCTTGGAGGGACAGCGGGTGCAGCTTGGGGTGGATAAACCGCAGAGCCCACCCGTCCACCAAGCATCTGGGGGAAGGAGGAGGCGACCTGGCAGGTTGGCGGTTCGAGGGGATGCTGCCTCTCCCCATCACCCAGAAAAAGACACCCGGGCGTTTGCATCCCCAGGGGCTTTTTCCTCTGAGTGGCAAGTGACTGGCGTGGCCCCAGAGTGACAGCCCTGGGTGTCACAGCCAGCGGCCCAGTGACCTTCTCCTCCAAAGACACTCCACGTTTGTCCTTCCTCGGAGCCGGGCGATCTGACCGCGGTGCAGGCATCGCCGCGGCCTCCGCTGTGACCGTTCCCCGGCAAGGGCTTGAGCAGCCCCGTGCGGGCTGAACACCAGGCAGGAGCAGGGGAACCAGACAGACACTGCTATTACTATTTATTTTTTATTTTTACAATATACGCTTTGCAATTAGACACGTCCAATGGATTATTTCTCTACCTCTGCCTTTGATCTTTTGAGAACTAGGCAGCTTTATAAACACCGTTCCCCTGTTCTCAGCCATTTTGCGTTTCTCGTACGATTAATGTACAGCAGTGATTCCTTTCTTTGCTTCTTCTTCTTCTTCTTCCTACTTTTTCCAGAGCAAACCGGCACTCCCGTCCACACCGTCCCAGTAAGATTTATTTCTTCCTTCTCGTGTCATCACCGACACAGTAAAATAAAAAAAATACCTATTTTGCTGGACAATTTTGACGAAATCATGGACGAGCTGTGAACACGATGCCCCGAACCTACTACACAAGATCTGTTACTATTATTAATTCATAAACCCAGCAAAACTTACATCCAGAAATGGATGCTTTATGCTAATTATTTAGTAAAGGGTTTTTTTTTTTTCAGCAGTGCAGCAAATCTCTGGAGTTTCTGCATTTGTTTCGCACTTAAAAGAACTTGGTGTGAACGTAATCAGCACATTGAAGTGCAGCTCTCGTTAGAGGACAGGGAGCAGGGAGCAAGTTTGTCCCACCTGTCTCTGTGCCATCTACCAGGTGACCTTGGAGAAGGTCATTCCTTCAGAGATCTGTGATTATTATTATTGTTACTATTATTATTATTGCTATTATTCCCTCTTTTCCCATTCCCCATTGAGAAAATTCCCAGCCTTTCCCAAGGCACTCAGGGAAGACCCTCAGAGTTAAAGCACTCTCTCCCTGGCTTTGCTGCTGGAGATGTGACCCGTTGCCTCCGGAGCTGGAGGTGGCAGGGGGTGGTGAGGATGAGGATCCACACCAGACTCCTCAGCACCAAGGGCACCTCTGCTTCTCATTTTGTGGAGGCGGTAAATGCAAAGGTAAAAAGAATGCTCCTAGGAGATAGGTTGGGAGGGGTTGAGGAGACCTTGAGTGGTTTCTAAGTCACCCTTTTTTTTAGGTGAAAATAAACCACAGAAGATGCTGTCCTTCCTCTTCCTCTGCACACAGACGTGAGAGGAAGGGGCAGCTGGGGAGGTGGCAGGGGCAGGGAGCCCTCAGAGGACCTGCCCACGGAGATGTCAGGTCCAGTCTCAGTGCAGTGCCAGCAGGGAAGGATTAGTGGAATGTCACCCTCTCCAGCACCGGAACCTTTCTTTATCACTTCCAACTCTGCCTCTTAGCTTGCTGGGTAAGGTATATTCTCCCTGCCTCTCCCGTGCCTGTCCCCCTAAAGCAGCTCTCCATTCCCCTTCAAAAAAAGATGAGCAGAGTCCTTGTCCTGCTTCTTTCTCTTCTTGCTCTCTCTTTCTCTTGCCTTGATCTCTGCTCTTCCTCTACTTCTCTCTGGCAGTCCTTGCCCCCTCTCCCTCTGCAACCCTCTCTGTGAGCAAGCTGTTCCCGGTGGGGCTGGAGGTGAAAATCCAGCTGGAGACAATAAAATCCACTGGCTTGTCTATTTCTACCCCTGAAGATTGTCCCTCGGTGAGGTAAGAGGCAGAGACAAACATCCCAAAGGCATTTTCTCACTCAGCTAAGCCATGAATTTTAAGTCCTCAGGACAGAGACCGTTTGATGTGTTGTGTGTTGGTGTAGGTTCAGCACAAGGCAGGGACAATACCGTTACTTCCCTGACATTTCCACTTCCCTGACCTCTGCAGCGCCACTGGTTTGTCTTTACACATATATTTTTACATCCCTCTTTTTCTTCCCATGCATCTGTCTGACTTGCTTTTTGGGGTTTCTAGTATTAGACAAATGGTTTATTATTCACAGCAGCAATAGCAGGTACTGTCCTGCTACAGCAATTAAGTGATTACAGAACTCATCCTGGTTTGCTCAGCCAGAATGCCCCGTATGCCAGAAATCTACCTTAAAGTGTGAAGAGCTAAACACGTGCGTAGCTGGGCACTAAACATTAGGTTTAGCTTTCCATAAACTTCAATGTATGTATTTCTTCCCCAGTTGGATCCTCCACGGACCCATAAAGCAAGCGATAGAGCGATCTGCTCTTAAGATGCTCTAAGAGCTCGGAGAAATTTGTTAAGAGTGCTACTTCTGTAGGCTCTTGTTACTGTGAATCAGTGACGAGATTCATTGTTTGCCTTCACACCCCCTTCTCTGGGCTTTCCCAAGCCCCAGGGCAGCCTCTTGTTGGAAACAGGGCACCCATTTGTGATACTGGCCTTTGTGAGATGGTGCTGAAAAAGGGTCGGTACCCTTATGAAAGAAATGGTCCTTGTGTTACCCTGATCCACCCCCTCACCTGCCCCAGAGTCACCCTGCCTGGGCCAGATGACTGGGCCAAGGCACACCCCAGATGGTGCAGCACATGGATGTTCAACTCGGGAAGTAGTAGAGCCCAGCCTGCCTGAGAAAGCATCTCCCCACTCCTCCATCCTTCACCGACTCCCTGCTTGGCAACAGATGTGGTTTCATTATGGCACAAGGAGCTCCTGAGGCTCAGAGAGGCTGGCGTCGGCAGAGACCCTTCGCTGCATTGAATCGCAGCCATCTGCAAAAGCCAAGAGGTTTTTTTCTTCCCCTCAAACGGGGAAGAGAGGCTGAAGACTGTGAGAAGAAAACCAAAGAAGTCAAAGGTCTGAAGGCTATTCTCCATGCCTGAAGGTCTTGGTTAGGTTTAGCTGGAATAGCCAGAGCTCTGCATCCCTTTGTGTCCCCAGCACCCTTCTGATGAAGGGAGATGAGTCAAATTTTCAGCCCCTTCAGTTTGCTCCTTTCCCATGACTTGAGAGTTCTAGCCCAGCAGAAAGTTCATTATTTTATGGCCTGATTTCATTCTTGGGCTTTTTCTTCCCATCAGATTCTGTTGTTGTGTGTGTGTGATAATCCACTTGTATGTTAGCAGATCCAAATGCTGAGTGGTGCAGAGCTGGCCATGGCCGTTGAGCTGACCATGGCCATCGAGCTGACCACGGCCATCGCCATATGAATCACTTCCTTTGACTCTGCTGCCACTTAGCTCAGATCATGATTCTATGATTCTATGATTCTATGATTCTGTGATTCTGTGATTCTGTGATTCTGTGGTTCTCTGATTCTCTGATGGTTATTGCAAATCAGAGGACAGGATTAAAACACTCACATAAGTAAATGTAGATATCCAGTGAAATCCTAAACCAGATTCTGCAACTCAGTGGCTGAAGGCAACACGTGGACCACACCGAAAACTCTTGGGTGTTTGATCCAAAGGCTTGAAGCTTCTGAACAGGACACCGATGGAGAAGTGATGGCTGTCCCTGCTTTTAATGCCTTTTTCTATCTTGAGGATATAAACCTCTAAAAGGTTAAGAAATAAATGATTGATTGGAGTCAGAGTAAATAGTAAAGGAAAAGAGAAGTTCACTGACAGAAAGGTGAAATTATTTTTTTTTCCCTTTACTCTCTCTGTGTCTGGAGGATGAACTTTGTCCACACAGCAAAGTTTAGTAAAACTGGACTAAAACCCTACGGAAGTGAACCATGAAATTATAAAAATCCAAATAGATCCAGTGACTTTTTGCCAACTACTCTTTTGTTTAAAAAAAAAGGGGAGAGCATTATTTTATCGTGCATGATTCCAGCAAACATAATTTCTACGCTCGAATACGCAAACCCCAATTTCAGTGAGGTGCCTGTGCCTGGAAAAGATCAAACCTTTTGAAATTTCTCTGTAGGAATTTGTATGACTTGGTCAAATAGTTTTAAAAGCCAGCGTTAGGAAAATGATAACAAACTGTTGATGACCTAGAACATATATAGAGAGAGAATCAGATGATACAGCTACAAGGTCATAAACGCTTGGAATATTAAAATAAATAGCAGAGCTCTTGAGTTAATGAAAAGCCAGTTAGGCCAATAAACATCTAAAAGAACACATATGAACAAACATCCATCTCTTCGGTTCATTGAATGAGTGCTGTTTACAGCTTCACCAGATTTTAGGGCCAGTTCCTGTTGGAGTGGGCAGTAAACAAGTGAATCAGATGGTCGTGGTCCTGGCTGAATTTCTCAGCCATGTATACATAACAGAGTCCAACAACCAGCAGCCCTGGCTGGTTGCTGAGCATCCGCGGGAAGAAGAGAAGCTGAGCCCTTGTGAGGCTGCAAGGCGTGCGTGGTTACATCCCCCCAACCCTGCACACAGCCAAAGCTGATGGGCTGCGTACAAAGGAGTGATGAATGGATGACAAAAGAGAGTCCAGCACCAGCCCTGAAGGCAGAGCTCAAAACCTCCTCTGCGTAGTTAATATCCAGCGCTGGCCTGAGGGCTGGAGCCCCTCCGCAGAATTAAAGCTGAGCCCGTGTAATTCAAATGATAGCAGGTCACTCAAGAAATCCCTTGTCCCTTCTATTTCACTCCCACATTCTCTCTGCACGTGGGTTTTATCTGAGAGAAAGCTCGTGCCCAGGGTCAGTATTCCCCTCCACGGTGGGATGTCCATCCTGGCCCCTTCACACCTCATCTAGGGGGGGATCTCTGAGTGACCAAGAGCGTGGAATCTCACCCCGAGTATAAGCAGGGAAGGGAGGAAGGCTGCAGTTTGCATTTTAAAACCCGAACACATATTTTAAGGGCTCTGCTTCTGTCTGTTCTCCAGTTCCTGAGAAAAAACTCGGCTAAGGAAAGATTTTGGTAGAAACCCAAAAGTGACATTCGCCTGCCTTTTCCAGGTAATGCATATGCATGCATGCAAAACTCCAGCATTGGTTGCTTCTGCCTCAGGATTAAAAGCTATGGCATGAACAGAAATAGAAGACCATCTTTACAAAATTACTTTTAAAAATTCCATATGCCGGTCGCATACCCTGCAAAGATGTAGAGCTTGAGTAGTGGTAAGGAGATGGGGCTGCCAGCCAGGAACATGAGCAATAAGCTCAGCTTCCTGGCAGGTCTGTTCTTTGTCTTTGGGTCATTTCTCCTTCCCCAGCCTGTTTTTTCCTTCTCTAGAAGGGGGCAGGTTGCTGCTAAGTGTTTATTTGTGTCTTAGAATAGTCCTCAACGGGAACACCTTGTTTGTGACCAGGAGATTGACCCCCACATTTGCCCAAATCTCCTGAATTCCTATGAATGGACCTTTATGTTTGGCATCTACAAGAGATATGGGGATGGCTCTCCGAGCTGCTACTTAAAACCCAGGTGGGCTTTAAAGGGGTAGATGGCCCATCAGAGTACCAGGAGTTATGTCAGAAGAAGATGGGTAGGAGAGCTTCTTGAAATACAGGAAAAAAGAAAAAAAAAGAAGATTATTTTGGAAGACAAGTAAAAGTGCCCTAAAATTCTGCAATTTAGCCAAAAAAAAAAGAAAAGCAGCCCAGACTTCTGTTGTTGTTAGCAAAAGAGCAAACCAAGCCCTGGTTGCTCTCCATCCCGCTCTGAATGACTTCTGGGTAGAAGACATCTTCTCTGCTGTTAAAATAAATGCGAGAGCTTCACGATGCCAGGGCCATTGAAATTTGCAGTGACAGAACGCCAGGAAACGAGTCGGGTTCCAATTTGTATTCCCAGTGTTTTCCTCCAGCTGAGGAACACCAAGTTCCGCTCTCACCCGTGGCTTGGTGGGGAGCGTCCAGCCCCCACCACCCTGCAAAGATGATTTGAATGTCAAAGCCAGAACCGAAGGAGATGTCCAGAGCAGAGGATGCAACCTCATGTTCCCCAGAAGCTGCAAACGGAGCGTCCTCGTCAAGCTCACACCCTGCCAGAGCCTCTTCCCTTCCCCTGGATGCTGGAGGCGATGGGAGAGGGGAGCTGGGCGGCTGCTCCCGTCTGCCTCCCCTCTCTCTTTGTGTATCACAAAGAGGAACCTTCCCAGGAACGCCGTGAGTTCCAGTGCAGGAAATATTCAGTAGCTAAAAGGTTTATGGTGTTTGTCTAAGTGGAAAAATAAACCAACCAAAATCATCCAACAAACAAATGTGTGAGCTAAACAAGCCATAGGAACCTGGCAGATAAAATCCTGAAATCCCGTGGGGAGGGGGATAGGTTAAATTTCCAGTCAGGAGACTGGAAACAGTGGGATGATTTTTCCCTTGGCCTTCCCTGAGTGGCACTGTGATATTTGGGAGTGTGTCTGTTGACTCTTCCCAGGCGTCTGTCACAGAGAGGATTTCTCTGGGTTGTTTTGGGAGCCGTGGGGATTGCCATGTCTTTTTTCCCTTCGAAGCTCCATATGGAAATGTCAGGACCCTTCCCGTCGATTTTCCTAGCCCTTCATCAATCCAGCTGACTTAGTTTCGGTTGAAGGAGAACCGAGGTGTTTCCTGCTTATTTCTAGCAGAATTCGACAGTCTGCTTTTGTAGCTGCTACAGCTTTATTTTTGAAAACTCAGCTTTTCATCTGAGAAACCAGTTTGAAGTGGTGTGTTTTTAGCACGGAAATTTGCATTAGCTTTAAACAAGTTTCTGTGGTTCCTAATAGCGGAAGTTCTCTATTTTCCAGAACTTTCATGACGTTTAAAGTCAATCAAAGGAAACCTTCTTAGGGAGGGGTGATTGAAAATACCCTCCGCAGAAACGATTTGAAATAGGTTTAATGGTTCTCAAAAGACTCCAGCTTTCTGGGCTCTGGGTTGGAGCCTCCTTCTCCTGTGATTAACTGGGGCATCGCTGTTGTCTCGCTGGAAAAATGAACTCGTGCCTTTTTGTTCAAGTCTTTTGAAGTCTGTTTGGAGGATGGATGCCCAGACCCAAATTGCTAACGTAAAGCTGCGCAGTCCTGGAGTAAAGGGGAAAAAAATAAAAGGAGAAATTATGTTAGCAGGCAGCTGAAAGAGCAAATACCTGTTCACGGTGCTCTTCGACCGAAGAAAGGTGAGAGGTACAGAAATGTGACTGCACATAAATGGACTGTGAGGCTGTGATATATTTTTTTCTATATTTATGATTTCAGACTTGGAGCTCAAAAACGATTTGGAGTTTTTGTGTCAGTTGTGAGGCTCAGCGAATCCCCAGGTTCCAGGTCTCATCCTTTGGGCAGAGAAAGTGTCAACCTGAAAAGAGTGGCTAAGGAAGTTTTACATCATTAAGGCAGGAAAGGAAGATGCGCATAAACCAGGGTTTTTCACTCTCTTCCCTCTCTGCTTCCTTGCATTGAGACGATTTCTGTTTTATTTATGGTTGTTGAAGAAAATAGCTTCCTTTTCTTCCTCTAACAAAATAAAACCCCAACAAAAATCAAAACGAAAATAGAGCTGATTTGAGCTAAGAAATCAACATCTGAAAACTCAGCTGAACTTGCCCATTCCCTCTCCTGTCACTGTTCTGCATAAACTGGATCCGTTTCCCCCCACTGCAATCAGCTGGGAAGGGGAACTTCCATTGGTTTCGATAGGAGCAAGCTAGAACGTGTTACATTTAAATACCAGAACCCTCAGCTGTGCCAGCTGGGCACGTCAGTCTGTCTCAATACTTTATTTCAGGTCATTACATCAACAGAATTCAGCGATGCGCTGTAACAAAATCGCATTCCCTGCCATCTCCGCGTTCGGAGCTCTCGCACCCCCGTACGTGCCGGTGTTCCTTCTCTGGCTGTGAGCTGTATGTGAGCTGTTTCTCTAAACCCACCTTGAATACGCAACATTTTTAATTCTGCAAGATTAAAAAAAAAAAGGAGAGAAAAAAAAAAAGAGAAAAAAAAAAAGCTCCTGGAACATCAACCAACCAACACGCACATTTCTTAGAGTGTGAAAACACTCTCTCCACTCTGTATCTCCACGTAGAGGGAAAGGGTGAGTGCTCTGAGGTTGGATATAAACTGTCAGACAGTACAACAGAGCGCTGAGGGGTAGTTCAGACAAAAGAGGATCCAAATTAGTGACCCATATTAGGAACAAACTGGTCGTCCAGTTCACACCGTGATTCTGTGATTAAAACCCGGTACAGGCACAACTGAGGCACAGCGTGTACGTTGGGGCTTAGAAAGAGAAGCAGCTTCACTGGGAGAGTTCAGTTCTATAAATCTAGTCCTGATGAATGAATGAAATGCTGGAAGTACAGACTGGAATCTGTAGGGGAGCATCAGTTCTTCATAGCCCGGAGATGCATCACTCGGCCGCGTGCGTGGCTGCAAGGAAGGGAGCAAATCCAAACCACAGTCAAATGTGGAGCTTAATCTCTCTATTATTTAGAGACAGAGAGGCTGTTGCTGCATACCAGCCTCTCCCACTCTCAGACATGTGCCCCAGCTTACAAACTCTAAAGTCGGGCTAATTCTGGTTTTGGCTTACGGTGCAGACTGCCCGGGGCTTTGCTTGTCTCGGCTCGGGGTGAATTCCAGCAGCGCTGGGGCTTCTCTGCCATCAGGTGCCTTTGCTGAGTCAGGTTCTGCTGCACACCCTACCACTGCATCTGCTGGGAAAGGGGAGAAAAAAAAGGGCATTTTTAACTATTTACTGCATGAGGTCATACTGCAGTGGCCAGCCACGCTTCAAGGGAGCCAGCCTTGGCTGCACCAGGGCACGGGCACTCCAGGGGCTGTCTCTGTGGAGTCTTTCTTCTCCAACAGACCATTTAACCCCTTCAGCTCTCTGACAGCTGAATACAGAGGCAAATGAAGCAGGGCGTAATGGAGTGTCCACCCCCTCCAAAGGCCCTGTACTAAAGAACTTAAGGAACTAACTGCCTCTGTAGTGTTGTTGCTGCCCTGCGACTGCTGAAAGGCTCCTGGAGGTTTTTGCCTTTGGTCTGAGCTCTGTGTGCCAGCCTTATTTTCTTAGAATTTACTATATTTCCGTATTAAAACAGCCAGGCCGGAGGGGGGGAGGAAAATGGAAGAAGAAAAAGAAAAGAGAGGCTCATTAAAACTGCATCATGTCACCCGGCTGAACTTCCCATCCCTCCACTTCCCCCCTTCCATCAGCAGCAAGGGTACCGCTGAGATGAGGTAGCAGCTCCTGACAGGCGGCCGTCGGCTAACGCAGAAGAACCTTCCTCATCCAACTGCTGAGGCTCAGATTGCCCAAGAAACCTCTCCCGAGCAGGATAGGAACCGGAGGGTTTTACCCCCTCCCTCTTTTCTCGCTCTGGTTTCTTTTCCTGATCCACTCCACAGCATCAGTGAGTGGCACAGCCCATCCCGGGCTGGGGATGCAGCTTCGAGTCCTGCCCCGGGAGCCCCGGGAGCCCCGGCCGGGGCAGCACTGCTCGGCAGCACTCAGCCAGAAAATTTGGTATTAGGAGTGGGAGAAAAGGTCACCTTGGAGGATCAGAGATGGAGACTTAAAAGAAAGAGGCTGGGAGTGGGAGAGAGGGAGGAGGTAAGGGGGCAGGCTGAGGGGAAAAGGGGGGAAGGGGACATAGGATTTCTAAGCAGGCCTGACCCAGGAGGATAAAATATCCTGTTTTCATTGGTTCAGATGAACCATTAGGGAGAGAGTAATTTGTTGACCTTTTTGCTGCCTTATCGTGAGATGAACAGCCTTAACATAGGCTTCACATTTGCCTGAACCCCACTGTAAATCATACAGGAATCGATTTTTTAAATTATCTTTTTTTTTCAATTTTCTTTGCATAGTAGATAAATAAATAACCACAAGCAGGAAACCAGCTCGTATGTTGAGGTGCTTTAGCAAAGCGAGGCAGGTAGATATCTGCATTGCTTAGACCCTGTGGATGGCAACCCCTGCCTTCCTTATTTGCTTTTGTTCTCTTTTGACAAAGCAAGTGGGAGTCAGGGCTGTGGAAAGGCTCCTCTTCCTTTGGGCATTAAAACTGGAGGAGAGTGATTTTCCTCTTTATTTCCATCAGCCCAGCTTGGCAGTGGTTCCAGTGAAGTCGGTTTCTACTCTCCTAAAGCCAGTCTCTTTCCCCAGCTCCTGCAGATAGTCTGGCATGATTTTGGCTGAAGAAAGGCAGGACCGACACGAGCGTTGGGTTGAAATGACAGTTTTAGAGTTCGCTGTGGACCTTCCATGCAAGGTTGCCATCTGTGCAAGGAAATCGAGCTCGCAGAGTTTGGAAAATGTCAGCTTGCTGGGGACTGCTCATCGCTGAGCCCAAACCACACTCAGATCCTGTGAAAGACCAGCTTTAGCTTGGTTTTCACTCTAAATCTTGATTATCAGACTTTGGAGGCTTCACAGAAGCCTGGACACCGAGTACAACCACCATAGGCACCCCATCTCTTGCAGCAGACCCAAAAAGCATTGGATGTTGTCTGCTTTGGCATGGGAAGAAACCACCAAAAAGCTTTCCCTACATGTCTGGTGGGTTCGGATGATCAATCCCAGGGTTTCTTGAGTTTTCTGGGAGGGATGAGATGGGATCCTGCCAGGCTATTCCAGCACTTTGAGGAAATTCAGACTCAGCTGCAATTCCTCATCCACGGCTCCCACCCAGTTCAATGGTTCCAGTCTGCCCATAGCATTTTGTTCAACTTCACTCATGGTATTTTCTTGTCTTTCTCTGATACACCAGGGAAACCGAGCCACTTTCACGCAGGGAAAAAAAAAAAATGTACCCCCTCCAAATAGAAAATGGCTTGAAATTGTAGGATAGCCACCGTTTTTTACTTTGCGACGCGGGGACGTTTTTGTGCTTCCATCGAGCCTCTTATTATGGGAAATTTAGATATGGAGCAGAAGCATCTGGCCTTCAAAGAACTCTGAAATTGCCATGGGATGTTATGATAATGCTGCTTTTATGTGACTGATCTTTTCCATTTGTCCTTTGCTCTCTAGGTAACAGCTTGGAAAATGTCACCTCTTGGTAGGTAAAGAGAATGCTGTTCTGTGTAGGGTTTGCGATAGGAACTTTTATTATAATCGTTCTATATGAGATGCAGATCTTTAAGCAGCCAGCAAATTCTTGTCGAATGAACCCAAATCAGGAAGGTCAAATGTTCTCATGGAGAACGTGAGATAAGGACGACTTCTGTGCCTGTTCTTGAATGTAGCATCTTCTTTGATTGTTCCAAAAGATATTTAAAATTACTTCTAGCAGCAGGCTGGGTAACAATATCCCCGTGTGTGCCAGGCTAAAAATAACCCTTGGAACAGCATTTGTACTATGCTGTGAAGTATGTGATCGCTGGGAGAGATTTCAAAACTTACTTGCTTTTTCGCTTCCTGTCTTAACATTAATTACACTTTTCCTGCGTGCCTTTGCCATGTTGGATGTCGGGTTTTCTTCCTCAGTTGCACGTTCACCCTGGGCTTGGGAAAGCGCTGCTGGATTTTTAGTGGTGGTGTAGCTGTGGTGAAGGTGGATTTTATTACATTAAGAGTTTGAAGAAGTTACTGTTAAAATAAATTATAACCCCAAGAACAAACGCACAGAGAGAAGGTTTTTATAAAGCCCTGTAGCAATGGCATAGATTCCACCTGAATCAATTGAAAATCAATTCCAGAGCTTTGCTTTAAAACTGCTCCTATGCAGCGCTTGCAAAGGCAATGGTACAACACGCTGCTGTACGAGAGGAAAGAACGTCTTAGTTAATCCAGCTTCTAAACCGAAGTGGAAAGGGAATGAAATGTGTGTTTAAAGTGAAAAAAAAAAAAAAAAGAAAAAGAAAAAAGAAGAAAACACAGAGGAAATTAAGGTGGGAAAAATCTTTTCTAACAAGCTTTCTTTTTAGAATCAGAATTGCCAGGGTTGGAAGGGACCTTAAAGCTCATCCAGTTCCAGCCCCCCTGCCATAGGCAGGGACACCTCTCACTAGAGCAGGGTGCTCACAGCCCCAGCCAGCCTGGGCTTGAACACTTCCAAGGATGGGGCTTCCACCACCTCTCTGGGCAACCTGTGCCAGTATCTCACCACCCTTGTGGGGAAGAAATTCTTCCTAATGTCTACTCTGAACCTACCCACCTCTAGAATTCATCCTCTAATTTTTTATCTTTTTAATGTCTTTTTATTTTTTCTGAGCTGATAGTTGCCATTTTTTGATCTTTGAAGTAAGAGAGTGTGTGTCTGTCTTTGTGAGTGTGTCTGTGTGCTCCTTGCACTCTTCCAGGGCTGGAGGGCTCCCCAACACCTCCGACCATGTCTATGATGATGTGTGATCTTCATCCCCTTTCACACCAGGTGCAGGCTCAGCTCATGTCTTCTCTCTGCAGTTGTCCAGAGCATTCTTGGGGATGGAAATCTGGGTCTTTCTGGTACCTTAATGGGGCCTTTCATCCTTCTTCTTGGAGTCCTGGTACTGGGACCATGAAGAAGGATGAAAAGTCCCATTAAGGTACCAGAAAGACCCAGGTTTCCATCCCCAGTCCCAGTACACCAGGACTCCTGCCAAAGGACTGGGACATCCAGAGCTCCAGACATTGCCCTGATGAAAGCCACCAATGATTCCAAGCATGTGTAGGTTGTATGGTCGAGTTTCTGCCCATGGTGCAGCTGTTATCAGAGGCATCTGGAGCTATGCGAATTCAGGGTAGGATGGGGATGAGAATCCTAAGGGTATTTTGTACCCACAGCATGATCCCGTCCCATTTGGGTGCTCTGTGAAGCACAGCTACCCCTAAAGAAGGCAGGAAGTGTCTGCCAAGGTGCAACTGAAGCTCAGTGGATCTCCACAAGAAGATCTTCATCCAAAATCCCCCCACCCCATCTTGCGTGTGCACGTGCCTGCTGTCCACTCTGAACCTTCTGCATGTCCACAGAGGTACTTACTGTTGTGCGGACAGACTTTTGCTTTCGTTTCCTCCATGTCCATGTATGAAGAATTTTCGGTCCAGAAGGCTGTGAAATTCACTGTGGAGATCTTTTCATTAAGCACCTTGAAATCTGTGTAGGAAACACAGACCATTAACAGCAAGAGGAGAGCAGGACATGTTGCTTGCTCTGGGAGTGCCCAAGGGAGGAGAGGAGGTCCCCGCGCGCTGCCGAGGAAACTGAGGCATGAACTGTGGCAGCACAGGGTGAAATCCTGTTAGGAGGAGGACAGGACTGGGACCTCGTGCAGGAGCCTGAGGATAGGTGAGGATCCACCCACCCCCTTCCCAGTCTCTATTTATCTGCCCGTGGAAAGAGCTGGGAGGTGGCTGGCAGAAGCTCTACTTCGATACCAAGAATGAACCGAACATGTGTACACAGTTGTTTGCCCTGACTGGGGTCTGTGTAGTTCTTCCGGAAGGTTACTAAATGGTATGCAAATCCTCTTAAATGGCCGTGTTTACACCAGAGCTTAGTGGCTCCAGCCACCTCCTCTACTTTTAACTCTCTAAGTTTTAGTGCAAAAAAAAAGAATTTGCTTCCCCACCACGCTCTTTCGAGCACTCCCAGGTTTTGGTCATGCTTTTGTTCGGCTGTCGGTTCTGGGGATCTGAAAGGACATCACTGGAGGGAAGAAAATAAAAAATTAAAGAAAAGCAAAGTTCAATTTGCCTTATTGAAAAAATAAAGAGAAAAGAAATAAAAAAGAGAGGAGAGGAGAGGAGAGGAGAGGAGAGGAGAGGGAAGAGGGAAGAGGGAAGAGGGAAGAGGGAAGAGGGAAGAGGGAAGAGGAAAAGAAAGGAAAGGAAAGGAAAGGAAAGGAAAGGAAAGGAAAGGAAAGGAAAGGAAAGGAAAGGAAAGGAAAGGAAAGGAAAGGAAAGGAAAA
>JANVCC010000271.1:8888233-9071215 GCA_025345505.1 Todiramphus chloris collaris | reverse complement strand
GAAAAAAAAAGAAAAAAGAAAAAAGAAAATAAAAGAAGAGAAGAGAAGAAGAAAAGAAAAGAAAAGAAAAGAAAAGAAAAGAAAAGAAAAGAAAAGAAAAGAAAAGAAAAGAAAAGAAAAGAAAAGAAAAGAAAAGAAAAGAGAAAAGAAAAGAAATGATTAAAGAAAAGAAAAGAAAAGAAAAGAGAAATGAGAAAGAAAAGAGAAAAAGGAGAAAAGAAAAAAATAAGGAAAGCAAGCTGTTTTGGTTAAAGATGGGAGGCTACTGTACTGTAAAATGAATGATTAATAAGGAGAAGAAAAACTTAGTTCAACAGGGCAAATGCTCAATAACAGCTCGTTTAATCACTGGCAGATTAGCTGCAAATGCACAGTGTCTGCGGCAGCGCTGCGTTAGCTCGTGCCGTACGCTGCTGGCTCCTTCCTTAATGACAGAATCACCTCTCGGTGTGCATTTATTTCAACATACAAGTCCTTAGATGCTGGAGTGCTTTGGGTTTGTTTGTTTTTTTGGTTTTTTTTTTCTGATTATATTTTTATTTTTGGCTTCTGCCCTCAATGAATTTTACAGCCCGGGAAGGTGCTGTGAGTCGTGTCACCTTCGCAGATACAGCCGGGCTGGAGTTGTGTCTTTGGGGGAGAATCAGATTTCATAAGGTACAGGCTCAGCTTTGGCAAGCACTGACTCCTCTCTCTTGATTTCATTTTCTGGCAGCACTGTTGCTGTCCTTGTGTAATTGTCCTTATGAGAACCAAGTGCACCATAACAAGTGCATTTATTTGTTACCATGAGGATAGTCTAGCTCTGAGAAAGGCACTGCTGTAAGATCTTCTCTAGAGCGATATAACCATTGCAAGTGGAGGATCCGCTTCAGGAAGGTGCTTTTAAAAAAGACACAATTTCTCTTGCTAGTTGTGCAAAGGATGATTTGTTGTGTACAGCCTGTATTTACTCTTTGCATTTGGGATGAACAGAGGGGTCTCTTACTACTGGGCAGCAGGCACCTTGAGGAAAGGTCTAAGCAGCTTAGATGGTGATGTGTGTTCACAGCTTTCCAAACTGGAGGAGACAGTCAACAGCCTCCGGTTGAGAGGCCAAAGAAGGGAGGCTTTCCCACTCTCTTTTATAAGAGAAGGGGCTGTTTCCTCACACCATCCACATAGCCCTTCTCTGCACCTACTTCAGCTTCAGTTCACCTCGCTTAGGCACAGAGCAACACCTCTGGCTTAGCGTGGGACACACGTAAAGGTATCGGTGTAAAGAGAAGATTTTGGCCAGGCAAAGGGCCAGAATTGGTGACTGAATTAGGACTGAAATTGATACAGAAAGTTGGACCTGGCTGGGCAAAAACCTCTTCCTTATTCACAGCAGTCACCGTGAGCCAGCCCAGGCACACGGGAACTCCGTAGCTCCATGGGACCGGCTGCTTCAGCCTCGTGGCATCACTCCCCACGGGCACCCAAGTTCTGTGATAACAGGAGAAGCAAGAGGAAATTTATCTGATACGTTTGGTTTCTGCTCGAACTCACAGCAGAAGGAAAAAAACTTGTTGGGAAAAGGCTGGGCGAGCAACGGTGCGAACGTTGCACGCGCTGCTTCACAGCGCTGCTAATAATGGGGCTGGTTTGGATTAGTGCTTTAGCCAAGCGCCATCGTCACCCAGAGTCTTCAATTAGCAGGGACTGTTGAGCAGTACAGTAGTACATTGTCTTCTTTCCCTTCTTCCCCAGGCTCACGGCTCTGTCCCTCCTGGAAGGGGTTTGACCGGCTCTCTTGGCAATCGTGCTGCCGGTCGCATCGGAATTCCGCGGCTCGCCCATCACGTTGCCGCCGAGATAGAAACAAAGCCGTTGTGTGTAGGAACGTGATCATTCCAGCTGTTTTTAAGCTCATTTCAATTAACTCGGTAAACTATTTGGAGATAAGCTGCCCCTGCCTGGAGTCACCTTCACTGATAGCCAGTAATGGATGCGAGACGCATGAAGTTCACCAGAGATTGGGATTTATCCCCAATAACCACGCGGCGAGGAGGGGCTGATAATACACACTCTGTCATTATCTTTAGCACTTTATATATATATTTGGCTTCTGTGGCAGAAATGTTCTCGTGGCTGTTGTAAGTGAGGCATCACCTGTGTAACAGATTTTCCGACACTTCCACTCGCTTCTCAAATTCAGAATAAGAGGTGTGAGCGTGATGGGCTCCGAAGGTGGTGGGAAGACTGAGGAAGACACAGGAGAATCGCAGTAGCTATCGGAAGGTCTTAGACAGACTGGAAGCATTTGCATTCCCCATTTGCAGGTGGGACTGTATCACAAAATCTGGGGTTTAGGTGCACGACAGCATTATTCCCCAGCAGGACAGGGCTTTCCAGAGCTTATAATGGCCTTGTGAGCACAAGAACGTGCTCTCTGCCCTCTGGTATCTGCAGAACCCATTTCCCGGTGGCTGTTTGTGTCTGAAGAGACATCAGCACAAGCAGCTCCACGGAAATCAAACCCGATGCGAATGAGGGTGTCAGGAGCTTCATAAGCAGCTTTGCTGCTTCCTAAAGCTTGATTGCAAGCCCCAATTAAAAGGTTGAACCCCCTTATAGCCCATCACAGCCAAATACCTGCTTTTAGAGAGCATTCTGCAAGGCAGCTCTGTCAGCTGGCGAGAGGCCCCCCCAGCACCGGCAGGTTGAGAGACGCTCTCTATTTTGGAGATCCGAGTCGTGACAGGATGCGGTTATGTTTAGAAGAGGCAGGTGATCAGGGACTAAAACTTTGCGTAAGGAAGATGGGCTTCACATGGGAAATACGGAGTAACACTGAGGATTCTTTGTCTTTTGGTGGGAAGTGGTGGAGGAACTTATATTAAGATATTACCTGAGCACTCAGCGAGGGAACGTTCGCTGGAGGATGCTCGGCTGTACCGTATGCACCCAGCTCTTGTCATATTTCCCACCCCGTTCTGGACTTTTTAAAAACCAAAATGCATTAACCAAATGGTTCATACACAGTTCTGGTTTTCTGGCACAACCCTTTTTTTTTTTTTTTTTAATTATTATTTTTCTGTGTAAAAACCAAGGTGCAGTGTAAAAATCGAGGTAGATACTCTTCGTTCCCCTGGGGCTGGTGCTTGTTCCAGCAGAAGGTGGTACAGAGAGTTGCCTTTTGGGGGCTTTTCAGGCAGGAGCAGCAGCAGCAGAGGTGGCAGGGCTGTTAGGAGCAGAGGCAAGGGGTGCTGCTGGGCACTGGGAACAGCAGCTTTGTTTGCCCCACCTCTGACTGGCTCTGTCCAGCTGATGGATGATGCCCCCGAGTTTCTGATGCACTTTTTCTGATGTCTTCTGCTTAGACCATGTCCTCTTTTATGTGTGTTGTGTGTTTCCCTGACACCAGGCTGATGCTATTAACCGTTGGGTTCACCCTGATGAGGAACTGGGGGAGTGATCAATAACCAATATGTGTTTCAGAAATACTTAGCCAAGGTCAGTAAAACAAACCCAGGAGCAGATACACAGTCCCCTCTTGCTAAGTCCATAGGTCTCTAGGGAAAATTCATTGCTATGGGGGTGCAGGTGTTATTTCTGCTTCTCTGTTTTAATTCAGTTGGTCCCTAAAGAATCCTTATGGGCTTTGGAGACCTTATGGCCACACCTTTTATCAGCTAACACTATCCATCTGCGGCACAGTGCTGGCCTTTTGTGTGACCTGTCTTCTGCCTGACCTTGATTTTGCCCCACCACCAATCTGTAAAGTCAGCTCTGGCCCCCTCAACTATTTAACCCTTCGGTACAGCAGAGCTGGCTTTTCTTGAACCGCAATGGGAGTAGCAAACCAGCTGCACAGGCAGCTCCTGCTGCTCCAGAGATGTCTGGGACCAAGGGAGGCAGGTGGACACGTTTAACTAATGGGTTTTGCTGGAGCCTTTGGGCCAGCCCTTGCCAACAGCCACCCAAAGGTTATGGGCAACACCTGAGTGTGATGCTGGGTGCCTTGCACAGGTGAGATGACTCCAGCTCAGTGGGGCAGCCCAGTTTATAAAGTCAGTGAGAGAAGCTGCTCCTTCTTCTTTCTGATCCTTGACCTCCCTCCAGGCTGCTGTGCTTATGAAACCAGAAGGTAATAGCTCTGTTTTCATTTCTTTGTATCTTAAACTGCTCTTCAGAGATGCTGTTTGTTAGACTAGTTCTCCAGGCATCGAAGTAGCCGAAATAGGGATTGAATATTTGGATTGGCTTGGTTATTTGAAAGACTGACATCCAAAATAAGAGAGAGTGTCTCTGCGTGTTGGTGATTAGGCCTTGGTGCTGCTCTGCTCAGATTAAAAGCCCTGTTTTTCCTCCTGTCAGACACTGTAAGGAAGGAACTTCATCTCGGTAAACCACCCAGTTTAAGTATTTGAACACTAAGTGGAAGTTTCTGGTGATCAAAGTAATTTCCTTGAATAATGTATTCATACATAAACCTGAAAGAAATGTCATAATTGCAATAAGGTGTCTCTGGGGAGTTTGGTTATCATGATATAATCACGTCCCCGGAGAGGGAGAGGCACGAGGCATAGCCTTGTGCTTAATAACACCCCAAGGGTGTGATTATCTCATAGCAATCGCACCCTCATTGTGCCATGTGGCCTAAAGAGCTGCAACAGGGATGGAAAGCCACAAAGATTAAGCAGAGGCAACAAAAACATGGAAACCTTGGGTATCTGGACACCAATTTCTGAATTTTTTTTTTTGATAAAAAGAGAAAAAAAAAATCTAGAAGCAGCATGATAAACAGCAGAGAGGGAAGCTGTTTTCTTGCAGAGCAAGAAAGAATGGGATGCCGTATCTGTCCTCAGCCATCTGCTATGCCTTGTCCTGCCTTCCTGCTTTTATTTATTTCTTTTTTTTTCTTTTCAAATTTTTTTTAGAACCCACCAAGTTGAATTAATGCGGTGGGAGCTCGTTCTGACGCGGCACAGATCTGACAGTGCGTTGGCAAAGTGGCACGCTGCCTGCGGTACCTGGGCACAGGAGGCAGATTGCTTCCTTCTATGGAGAAAAGCTTGCAGGGAAGGATGGGGAGGGGAGGGTGTGTGTGGAGGATGGGGAGCAGAGTGGCTCCGGCACAAAACTCCCTCTCCCCATCCTCCTGTCTTCTCCCAGACTCCTGCTCCAGGGCAGTAGGAGAAGGGAGGGTAGGAGGCTGGTGCCTGGGGCGGGATGCTGCGGTAGCTGAGCCGTTAGCGTAGGAGGCTCTGAAACCCGGGGACCTCTCTCCTCTAAGTTGGATATGAAGGAGAGGTTTCCTTGCTTAAAGTCACGTTATCTTCTGTGCAGCCTCTCTGTCGGTTTCCGGGGGGGTGTGATGGGAAGGATGGGTGTTAGTGGGGCATTTGCTCCTTGCCCTGCTGTCACCATTGCTCCCCACTTGCGGATGCGTGTCCTGAGACTGTTCTGAAGGGTCTGGGCAATAGGATGTGGATGGGACAATTTGGTGCGGTATCAAAAGAAAATCACTGAGGTTTTGTTGTGCTTAAGCATAAGACCAAGAGTAATGCATTCCCAGCCCTATGTCATTGGAGGGAGTCTGCTCGTGCTGCTTACAGAGGTGATTTTTGACATCCCCTCCCAAATCCCTTCCTGGAATGAAGCCCTGAAGGTGTGCAATGCTTATCAGGAAAAGGGACAGTCAGAAAAAAAAGGAATATTTTTGCAAGATATATGGCCTAATTCTCAGGCACAGCCCATCTAAGATAGAACCATGTGGGTCTAGTGCTGTAGAATTTGATTGGAGGCATATACTGGTCATCAGAGAGTCAGCATCTTGCTTCTCTATTTTTTTTTTTTGGTCCCTGTGATTGAAAAGAGCCACACTTTGTCTCTTTTTTGATAATGTAGGACTAAAGTAGGTGCCCAGAAAACAGAGGGTTTATGCTTTTCCTCCTTGCTTCTCCTGTCTCAGCTCAACGAACTCAACCTTTGTGAGCTGGAGAGAGGTACCTCCTGTGTTCACAGGATGCTGCAGAAAATATATCATGTTCACAGCTCGTTTAAAAAACCAAGAAGTTGTTAGTTGTTTAAATCTATTGTGTGCTCTCTAAGGTTTTTGCTAAGCCAGGATTCTCTGGGAGAGAAATTATTCACTTTAGGTTTTATTTTACTGAAACCTGGACGGTGGTTGTGTATGTATGGAGGGGGGAAAAAAAAGATATTTCACGTGTGATTTGTGGGTTGCAGTGACTTAGATGTGGGTAGGAAGGAAAAGAAGGGTCCAGATTCCAGCAGTGCCACAGTGCAGCGTTTCTGGGCCAGTTTAATAACAGCCTTGAGGGTTGTGTAAGAAACTCAGTCATTTCTCCCTGGTTTGCGGTGTGCCCTGTCATTGCTTTACCCTGCTTTTAACGACTGCAGGAGACGAGGGAAGATTTTTGGTGGCTAAGGAACTGCACCCTGAACCATCTGCAGTGACAAGTTTGTGTCGTTGAAGCCACGCTGAGAACTGTGCCCGTGCTGGGGGTCAGTCAGTACGTGCTTTGGGCACCTGGCTGCTGCCTGTCTCCCCGGGCAGCGGCCGTGTTCTCCCCTACATCCCACCTCTACCCTTCACTGTGAGCTGGGGGGTTTATCGGGCACTTTTCCTTAGTTTGAGAGGGTTTTTCTTCACGTATTTCATGGGGCTCACAAATGGTTTGTAATGGGCTGAGCGGGACCTCACCATCTTGGGCAGGGATGGGAGCAGAGCTCTTGTGATGGGCAGAGGTGATGTTTCTTTTCCTCAAGAGCTGTTTTGGGTACATGGGAGCCTTTCCTAGAGACTCTCTTTTCATTTGGCTTTGGGAAAAACAGTCCATGAGCAAATCTAGTGAAAAATCCTGGAAAGAGAAAGCAGGAGGAGAATAAACTACAACAAATTGGAGAGGTTGGGTGCTTATTGCCTCGTCAGCGTATTAGATTTCTTCTACAATGTTTTATTAAAACCTGAAAGCCCCCAAGGTGTAACTAGCGTGCTTTAGGTTTTTATGGAGTCTAGGCAATTTCCACAAATTGAAAAATTATTTTAAGCTTTCAGAACGTGTCAGGATGATGAAATGAGTAAATTCCATCTATTTTTTCGATGACATTTTCTCCTTCTCGTGCGCTGTAGGCTTATTTTTGTTTACTGGTAGATGATGTCAATGAGTTCCGAGACGGGTTGTTCATTGTTAAAATAACAAAAATGTGTATTTGATCCGAGGGGAAGAGCTCATCTGAGTGCAGATCTAGCATGTGCAGGGAACTGGGGGAATGGCTGGGCAGGGTGACCGCTCTTGACAGTGTCTCTTTAAGAAAGCTCCATACTCTCTTGCAATGTTAAAGTTGCTAAGGTAACTGCATTTTTTTTTTTTAGAGCACAGCAAAGTAAATAGGTACATGACCTGTATAAATTCTCGGTGCATAAATTACTAGAGCCCTCAAGCTAGACTAACTTATACACTTCTGTGTTTCCAAATGACTTTTTAGCTTCTCTGCATGTCTAATGCATAAGAATTTGATGTGCGCAGTCGATGCTGCAAAACATCCATGAGAAAACCTGGGGCACTGCTTTCTCCTATGGTTTGGGTGCAAAGAGAGGAGCTAGGATGGCTTATTGGGTTATAATGGGCCCTCAAGGAGAGGAAGAGTGGCTGAAATGGTCTTTGCCCCCCCAGAAAGTCTCACTGCCTCATTTCTGTGTGGAAGGGTTGGCGTGAACCTTGTGTTTGGCCAAAAAAGACGTTTGAGTTCTCGCTGGAAACCCATGTCTTCTGCCTGCGGCTTGGCCTGATTGTGTATTGGGGTGTGATTCTGGGAGCTGTTTGAAATAGGCTGCCTGGGTCCAGAAATGGTAACTCCAAGGCACCTTAATGAGCCCTACGGCGTGTGCAGGGGTCTAATCCGCATTGTTAACAGCAGCCTTGTCCTGCAGCAGCTCTGCCGGGTACCTCTCGCGTGCTCCTTGCCTCGCAAGAAGCCAGACTGCCTTAGAAACAACTGAAGTTGAACAGCTCCCTCTTGGTTGCCAAATTCCACACCCCGCATCCTTGTCCTTTGTCCTGTTTCACTGTTGTACTTTTGCAGCATCCCTGGCAGCAGCGCTGCCGGAGGGGAGAAGGCGGCTCGCTGAACGCGATGCCCGTGCGGGCTCTTGCTGTGCCCGAGCACACCAGTTGTACGCGTGGCTTCGGAGCGGTGCCGGATGCTTGGGTCCTGCTGTCTTCTGAGAAAAGGTGGCACGCTCCTGGTGGAGGTTTCGTGTACAGAAAGCTGTGTCTTTACACCGCGGAACACATGGCCCGTGGTTTTTCAAGCTGTGTTAGGCCTGCTGCACATATGCTGCGAAAATAGCTTGACCACTCGCAGCAAACCCAAGCGCTCTGAGATGATCTCTGTGTGCCTGGGAGCTGCTTTGCCTGGGATTTCTGGGGGCCTGTGTGGCCAGCATCTTCATCCCCCATCACTCCATCCAGACAAAATGTTCTGGAAGAAGGCATGGATGGAGGTGCCCAGGGGCAAGGCATCCTGAGCTTGGTGGGACTTGCTGCTGATGTCAATTAGGAGGTGATATAATCTTATTTCTAGAAATCTCTGCTTGCTAACACCAGGCTACCCACATGTGCCTAGCAACCTCCAGAACGCAGCTCTGCGGTGAGGTCATGGACCACCCTGGGGAACGTGGCACTGGCAGTGCCAGCTCCACAGCCTCCTTGTCAACAATACCATCTGCTGGATGGATCACTGCTTGGAAAGGGATGGGAGGATGTGGCATCTGACCGTGGAGTGAAAGACTTCTTTTTGTACTTACCTGTGGATATGGAAGGGCCTCTGTATGCAGGGACACTTTAGCAAGGTGGCAGCTTACCCCCCACCCTTAATTTCCCTGGTGCCAGTCACTAGGGGTCTGGCTGTCACTACTTGGATCTCCAAAGGGGCATCAGCTTGTGCTGAAAGAGCCCCAGGTGATGTCAGGTTGGAGAAATGATTTAACTTGCTCCTTTCCTTTGGATCCTGAGTCTGTCTTAGACAGAGAAACATCTCCAGACTTCTCTCATGGTGTAGGAAGATGTGAGCAGCCCAATGCTGACAGGCCCGACTGGTGTCTGGAGGCAGGGGATCTATTTGGAGGCCAGTTTGGAGGGCTGCTCCTGCCCAAGCACCAGGGCTTGGTGTGTGGGCAGGTTCACTTGCTGATGACACCAAATCAGGTCCTCACCCTCAAGCTGCTGGTTCTTCCTTATGTGTGGTGGTTTTACAACAATAGTGGTTGCTCACCAGGGGCTGGGGGGAGATGATCTGAGAGCACAGCCCAGCAGAGAAACTGGAAGCTCAATTTAGGCTAGACATTCAAGCAGAAACCGTTTCAGAAACAGGAGGTTGAAGGAGCTGCTGTCGGGAGCAGTCTGATGCCACAACTGGACCCATTTCCTCACATTGTTGTACATTGTCTTATTTTTAAGACAAAAATAAGTTGATCTGAAAAAGTCCCATCTGCTGTAGCAGAGATGGAGCTGGTAAGTTCTGGTACAATTATGCTGAGACTCAGTGGAAAGTATTGGAGAAGTTATGCAGAGAGAGTTTTTTTTCCTCCTCCTTCAAGCAAACCAACAGGAGGTGGGAACACTCCTTCCCTCAGCTTTCAAGGAGAGTTGCTGTCTTATGACTCCTTGCTGCAATGAAAAGTTATTTCCTTTCTCCAGGGCAGGAGCTTTGCAACCAGATTCATTTAAATCAAGCAGGAAGAGTCAGCAGCTGATGCTTTGCTTGCCCCCCAACCCCTGCGGGCTGGTTCCCATTCCTCTGGTACCATCCGGGGGGCTCCCTTCCAGGGTGGGGGACAAAACTGGCCCAGGGGGCTCTGATGCTTTGCTTGCCCCCCAACCCCTGCGGGCTGGTCCCCATTCCTCTGGTACCACCCGTGGGGCTCCTTTCCAGGGTGGGGGACAAAACTGTCCCAGGGAGGGGTCTGTGAGCTGGGGTGGGGGACAAAACTGTCCCAGGGGGTGAGGGGGGGGTCTGTGTGAGCTGGGGTGGGGGAAGGGAAACGCAGCTCTCTCTTTTTTTGGAAACGGTGCAGTATTTTCCGGAGGGGATGGAGTGTGCTGGCGCGGGGCCAGCGGCAACCCTCTCCTTGCCAGGAAGCCAGATGCACGGTCACATTGCCCGGCTCTCCCTGGCAGGGCTGGGGAAGCTTCAGCAGGTGTGAGCGACCAGCCTGCGGGACCCACAGGTTCGGCTCGGAGGTCCTGCTCCATCCCTCGCCGAGCCCCCGACGGCAACGTATCGCCCCGTGAAACCCGCAAAGCCCCGGGCTCGGCCCCGTCTCCTCTCCATCCTCCCTTGGGCTCGCAAGCTACGGCTTGAAGGGCTGGCTTTGGAGCAAGGAGAAGGCAGCGGGATGAAAAGGCTCTTTCCCCCCGCCCTCTTCCACCTCCTCAGCAATGTTGCGGAGACTCGCAGTCAGCAGACTGCAGTGACAGATGGCAGGTCATAAGCCCTCTCGCTAATCTAACACTGCAAAAGAAAATAGGGCTGGGGGTGATTCAGCTGCTAGGCCTCAAAGCGAGAGGCTGCCGGGATAGCACGCTCCTCTGACATGTCCTTGAAGGATGCTGCATCCCAGAGGACCGGGGGAACAAAAGTGAAGTGAGGAGGAAGCAGAAATCCGTTTGCAGGAGAAGGCGAATCTCGCTGAAAAAAACGGATGACGTGCTCGGAGTCATCTCGAGTAATTGGATTTCTATTAGCAGGATGCAAATATTACTAATAGAATTCTCTAGCGGGAATAATTTGCGCGCTGGATCTGAAGCTACTCGGGCACGGTCGTCTTCCCATCCTTAACTGTCCACTGACCAGAGCTGTCTACACCCCTAAACGTATTTATCTCCGTGCAGATCCGAAAGCAAGCTGAACGCAGTGAATTCAGCACAGCATGCTGGAAACATTCACGTGGCAAGAGGAATTTCTTGGCATTTAGAAGCTGCGACTTGCGTTTAAAACTAATATTTTTTTTTTAGGTTTTTTTATTTTTTTTCCATTGCGAGGCAGAATACAGGCTGCATCCTGAGCCGCCTGCTCCTGCTGGCAAGCACCCATCTTGCTGAAGTGACAAAGCTTGTGACACCGTATTGGAGGCCAACGGCAGAGACCGTTGGTTGCCTCCGTTCTACCATGAAATGGGTTTAAAGTCGGGAGGGGAGCATTGCCCACCCGCTTGCAGGGGGCACGGAGGAGGCTACTGCGACGGATGTTGCTGGGCTGGATGGCCCCAGTGAAACCAGTGGGGCTCTTTTTGCTATGGGAGGCCACTGAATAAGGAAGGGACAAGTCAGACCTTTAAATGCCTGGACATAGGGACTGTGGGCCAAATTTGCAGCTCTAAAGCACTGTAGCTCTGCTGAGCATGTCCAAAAAATGGCAAAGAAGCTGGGGAAGGGGCTGGAGCACAAGTCTGAGGAGCAGTTGAGGGACCTGGGATTGTTCAGCCTGGAGAGAAGGAGGCTGAGGGGAGACCTTCTGGCTCTGACAGCTCCTGACAGGAGGCTGAGGCCAGCTGGGATTGTTCTCTTCTCCCAAGGAGCAAGTGATAAGAGGAAACAGCCTCAAATTGCACCAGGGGAGGTTTAGGTTGGACATTAGGAAAATCTAAGGGTTGTTAAGCCCTGGCCCAGGCTGCCCAGGGCAGTGGTGGAGTCCCTGTGATCCCTGGAGGGGTTTCCAAGCTGTGAAGATGTGGTGCTGAGGGCTTAGTGATGACCTGGCTGTACGGGGTTAATGGTTGGACTAGATCTTAAAGGTCTTTCCCAACCAAAATGATTCTATGAAATGGGTAGAGCAGAGGACATTGTGGTCCTCTCTACAGTGGAATGGAAGAATCCACAATGGAAGACACATGTCCTGCTTCATTCCAGCCCCAACCCTTCTGTCATCCATGTACAGTGGCAGCTCTCAGGGCAGGTACCTCCAGCCCTGCTCAGTCACTGCTGATATCACCCTGGAAAAAAAAAAAGTATTTCATCTTGTTTTTAGAACTGATTCCTGAGAAAGCATTTCAGGGATCTTTAAACTGAAACTGTCTTTTCAGTGGAATGAGTACCTGTACACGATGTTCTTCAGATTTTCTGGGAAACAATAAAAAAAAAGCTTTTGCAAAATGTGTTATGGGTTTTTTTTCAAGCTACAATTCAATTATTTTTAACTTGAGCGTTTCAGTTGCTGCCTCTAAACTATTTTTAAAAACTTTTCAGCCTTGAAAACATTTTTAAAGTGATAGATAATCAGGAAGTTCTGCAAAACCATTTTGCTGGAGGAGAAGCACTCGTGGGCTGGTACCAGTCTTGACATCAGTTCTGGTTTTTAACCCTAGTAAGAAGCTTGAATGAGGAGACTCATTTCTTCTGGTTGCTCCTGGCTCCTCTTGGGTTTCTTCTCAGAGGAAGGAAGACACCACTTTGGAGAGAAGCTACCTCCTGTTTGCATGCTTCTGTGTCCTGGTATTATCATGGGGAAAAAGGGATATAAAGAAGGAAGGCATTCCTGTCAGTGTGTAGCTGGAACATAAAGGAACATAGCACTGAAAACCAGAACGTAGTATTGAAATTATATCATCCCTTCAAACCTTTAGGGCCATTTTCAGTGCCAAAGTTGCCCAAGTTCATGGTGTTTTGAAGGTCTGTCCTGAGGTTTGTCTTTGTGCGGAGTTAAACTGGCTTTACACAAAGAACTGGTGTCTAAAAAGCACCAGGGAAGTGGATGCTACTATTTCAGTGATGTTGGAACAAATACAAAGGTTGACATGAAGGTATGGGATGGAACTGAAGCCGTGGGGTGTGCAGAGGCCATCCATCAGGAGGTCAAGTGAGGAGAGAAGAGCTGGCTTGTTGGCTTGTTTGGTCCTTGAAGTTAAACACTTTGGAAGCCAAAGCTAGAGGAAGGTCGTGTCCTGAGGACCAGCTTCTCTCTCATTTGGGTGCAAAAACAAACAATGCGTGAGTGGGGGGGAAAGGTCTGAGAGGGCACTCTGGCTTCTCCCAGCTCCGGGAAGGCTTGCAAGTGGTGCAACTCCATTTTGTATCTGAGATCAATCCCTTCCGAGGATCCCACGCTACATTGCTAACGACCTGCTCATTGATCTGGTGGGAAAGGTCCGTTTAAAGGCGCAAATCCCCAAGCAGATGACTAAATGTAATGATTCTTAAGACTGCTTCTTGGAGAAGATTTAGCCTTTCTGAAATCCAATATAGATCAACCTTTGCACCTGAGAGCTATAGAAACACAGCCCTTTACTAAATGCTCTGACCTTTGCGTTGCAGCTTGATCCTGGGAGGAGATGCCTTAGAAAAGGGTCTCACCAACTTTTTGTCTAGGCGGATGGCAGCAAATGAGGTTAAGATGGGCAAGAAGAGTTTTGGGGTTTTTGTGCTCAGTGAAGATACACTTTGCAAGAAGGTACCATTTCTAAGAATAAATGCCATCAAATAACCTCTTGTCTTAATATTAGCAATGTAGGTCCTTTGGTTTATCTAGGCAGGTCTCACTGAGAACCTCTGGTGCTGTGGGAAATCATTGGAGGGTGAGCACAAACTATGTCCATCTGCTCAAAGATCCAGAGGGTTGTTTTCAGTTGTGGCTCGGCTTGTTTACGGAAAATCAAGTTCTTCCCACCATTATCACCACTGAAAACCTGACCTGGGAAAGTAAGCGTGGCTGCAGCGGATAAATCTGTGTCCTTCAGCACGCCCCGTCTGCTGTCGAAATACTGAAATAAATGGAATAATTATATAGAGTTTTCCTGGAAAATACAGCAAATCTAGAAGGGAAATGAACAAAAAGGTGTTAAAAGCAGGGTCTTGTTTTCAGAGTCCTTCTAGTCTAAGTGTAGCCAGGGCGCTGGAGGTGAAAGAGCTGCTGGCTTCAGTTATGTGACACTAATAATAAGTCATAAAAATAGTGGCAGAGCTGAAGGAAGGAGCTTGGGCGAGGGAACTCTCACCATGTGAGTTGGTTTGAGTAATTCCCACAGCTCCCCTTATCTCCCTGTGCCGTTGGTTGGCATATCAGCCAGACAAAGAGCTTAACGCAACTTGGCATAGCGACGGTGGAAATTGTTTAAAATTTCCAGCAACTGGAACAATTAAGTAAGCTTCTGAACGAGGGAGAATAGTTGTCCCCTTAGGATTCATATCACCAAAGGATAACATTTCCAGGCTTTGTCCAGCAAGAGATGTCACTTTGTTTACAGAGATCTTCACAATGTTGGGGGATATTGGATATTGGTTATTATACGTGAAAGACTATCAGGAGTCATCTCTGCTGGGCTAATTGTTCCTGGGATCCAGGCCGATGGAATTTTAATTTCAGAGGTGGTGGTGAAGTTTTGCAGGATTATAAAAGCTGATGAAAACGCCACGGTTTTTAGAAGTAATAACGCTGTCCTAGATTCAGGGAATTTATTGAGGCTTCAGTCAAATACACCCTTGAGTAAGAGAGCGTCTCAAAGTGGGACTTAGGGCTGTCAGCTGCCCCTTTTGGGATGAGGACAGGATGGGAAACTGGCATCTTCTACAAGAGATGGCTGTCACAAGGGCTTGGTTCCCTGACAGTCATGTTGACATCACATTCTCCCATGTTTGTTTGTATAGCTTGGAAAAAAACCCCAAGTGGTGCCCTATTTTGTGTCCCTGCTGATCTTTCCCTTCTTTCTTAGGGCGCTTCTTTTCTTTCCTGAAATCGTGCTGAGGACCTTCACAATCCCCTCCCTTTGGGTGGGGGGAAAACCAGGAAGGGGGTGAGGGCGAGAGGCAACAGCATGACTCTGTGGTACTGTATAAATAGTTGCTTTATTATCATAAAAAAAAAAAAAAAATTGCGCTCTAAAGATCTTTTTTTTTTTTTGGAGGATCAAAACATACCAAAGAAAATGTAAAACAAAATTAAAATGAAGTCAGTATTCACATTGTCAGCAGTTATTTTGTCACTGCAAAGCATCTCCTCAAAGGAATATTGTGCAGCACAGCAGCAACCGAGTGAAGCAAGCAGCTCCGGCGTTGACTTAAAAGGGAAGTGCAGGGACATCTTCAAACCGCAGTAATGGGTCCCTGGGGTTTCTCTCGAGTCTGATAGTGGCACTGACATTCCCTGTGAAGTTGGGGGCTAGCAGGTTGTTAAAACTTCCCAGTTTTTAACTGCATCAAGTGTTGCTGTAGTTTGTTGAACGTATAAAAATCACTTCACCTCCTCCTTTTTTTTTTTTTAAAAAGGAAAAAAAATATATATCCAGATATCAATAAAGAACTTGAGAGTGGAAAACACTATAATTATAGCCCAAAAGCTGGCACTATGCCTGCTGTATAAACCCGTTATTTTGGTAGCATAGAATTTCGGTACTGGAATAATTCTCTGGGTGGAAACTTGGCAAACATGATCTCAGTCTGTGAGAAATTTTTTTTTTTTCTTTTTTTTTTTTTTTTTTCCCTCCTGTAATAACATTTTTTTTCTTCTCTACAGATTTAGCCATTTTAAAATTGTGCATCCTATTACGGAGATTGTGTATGCACAAATGACCTGTGTTATGGGTCTCTGGGGTGATGTGAATGTAGACAAGAGATCTGCATGTTAGATTAAAACCCCTTCGCTGGAAAATTGGTACCCTGTAGATTCAAATACAATTAGCCTTGATCTGAACTGCTGCCATGGTGGGAACTGGCTATAGCTGAGGGTGGTACGGGGAGGACTGGGGCCCAGGAGATCCTGGGTGGTGTTTGGGGATCTGCCTTTTGGGTTGCTTTGTGATGGGGAATGTTTCTGGTTTGGTCTTGATAGCCTTGCAGCTCTTTGCGCGCTAGATCTCGCTGGCCTTGAGGAGTAAACGCCTAAATACTTGCGTAGACTGGAGGATCTGGGTCCGTTGTGAACTGGAGATGATCCTATCTCTGTAGCATCCTAAGAGGCTTCCTGAGCTGTGCACTTGCACCGGGCGTTATTGTTAGCCCTGGTATTTCTGAGAGCTGAGCCAGCAGACCAGCTCTGTGCAACTGCGCGGAGCTCAGGCAGCGCAAGGCTCTAGGAACAATTTATTTTTTTTCCTTTTGACCTACATCTCCCGTTTTGAAGGAACAGCGTTTGCCTCCGCTTGCAGGTTCTGGGAGCTGCAGATGCTCTGGGAAGAGAGCGAGGCTTGCATTGAAATTCATGTCAGCCTGCCATAAACATCTTTTTAAAGGAATATAATAAGATCAAATCTATTACTGCCGTTGCCGCTCCATCCGGAGCTCTCGCTGCTCTGGAAGCCGAGAGACTGTCCGATGGGTTGTGACTGCCTCCATGGGAGCCCAGGGGGCAAAACCAACCCAGTGGTGCTTCAAAACTGCAGTGTAATTAGTTCCACTTCCCTGCAGCAGAAAAGGGGGGGACTGCAGCCTCCTTTGAAATCTCCTTACCAGAAAGCGGGGTGTGCAGTTCGCTAATTTTCAGCGAAATCGGTCCCTCGATGAGGGATTTTGTTTGGGGGCTTGGAAAGAAGGGGGGAAAAAAAAAAAAAAGTGCAGTTGGAATTGGAGTGGGCTGAGATTAGAGATGCTCTGTAGCTGCTGGTGCTTGCTTTGGGTGCTCAGCAAACCCGCCTGTAGGTTTTAACCTTTTCACGTGGTTGGAGAAATAAGTGGTTTCCTCCAGTTTATGTACGGGATTGACTTTGCGGGGGGGCTTGCCCCTGCTCCCAAGGGGATGCTGAACATAATTTGCAGCAGGGTGCCTCGGTGGGTGTGAGCAGCATTGGTGCTGGTGCTCAACCCCCTGTTTATTTCCTTTCTCTGTGACTGAGGATGAAGAACCTAACCTGGAAGGCATCTGTTCACAGGATGCATTTAAAAAGATGGTGATTTTCAGCTGGTGTTAACGACAGTGGCACTACCGGAGTAAACGAACCTTTGGTGCTTTGCCTCAGTCAGAGGTTGTCCCTCGGGGTTGGTCACCCTTGAGCCTTGCTGACTCTTGAAGGCAATGCTCCACGTGCTTGGGTTGAAGGCAGTAGATAAGCCATAGTAGACTTTGAGGCAGGAACACCACTTTAAATAACTCAGTTTACCCATTTGAAATGTTCTGGGCAGTTCTGGCCGAGAAGGGAGAAAAATCTTTGCAAACGGAAGGATGATACTGAAGATTGTGGTGACACAGGAGTGAAGCCAGATCCAAAGCACTACTGAGCTTCCAGAAAAGCTACTGTTCCTTTTGGAGGACTTTGGACCAGGCTGACTTCTGCCCGCAAGATGATGTGGCTGCGGTCACAGATGGCCCTTCCCTTTGAAGGTGCTGAAGTGATGGTGGCCAGAGCACAAGCAGGTGCTGACCTCAGCACGTACCTCCTGTTGTATTTATTTTTTTTGCAATTGCTCTGAGCTGCCTGGACAAATTCTGTTCTGGATCCTCAGCTGCGTGCCTGTGTTCGTACAGCTTGATGTCAAAGCTGATGAGCTCAGATGGTATGTCCTCTGCTGCAGGTCTTGGTGGAGCTCTTTGAGTCCAGTCTAGCACCGTGCTAAGGTGGCTGGAAAGCTACTGGAGGAGAGTGGGCTCCCATCTGGCCAGCCTGGCATGAGGTACAAGACAGGTCCTGAATGGCTCTGCCCTTTGTCTTCAGTGGTGCTGCTGAGGATGTGTCTGAGAGTGCAGGGCTTTACTCTGTGATGCTCCTCTGGTTGGGGGGGGAAAAAACCTGGGCAAGATTGGAAGAGGTTGTCTCGTTGAGGTAGAAGAACTATGAGGATGGTGCAGCTGTTCAGCAAGTGTGAGGCTGTTGTACTCCAGCACTGGAAACCTAACGGTTGTGGTTTTATACAGATGTGAAGGACTTTGGACAGCTTGTGAAGGGCTTGGTCCTTGGGCGAGTTAGAGACAAAAAAACCCAACTTTCTCCATTGCAGTCCAGTGGTGACCACCAGCTGAGTCCCAGACCCAGCGGGGACCCAAGGGAGCAGCGAGTAAAAAGCATTTAAAAGCATGAGGCTGAGCAGCTTCCCTGCTGACACCTGGATGAAGTGCACTCTGCAAGGGTTCACGAGTCATGTTAATTGTGAAGCGTGCCCCAAAGACCTCATGCTCAAAAACCCAAGTCATGAGGGCCCGTGGGGAAGGGAACCCAGTGTCTGCTTCCTCCTGCCTTTTCCAGAGTTTGGTTTTGACCTCTGAAGAATTCCTATTCAGGCGGCAAAATTTCTTGGGGTCAGAGAAAAGAGCATCACGGAAACAAATCCAGATGATTAACTTCCCTCTGCAGACTTAAGTCTGTCTTCCAGGAGGGGAAGGTGTTTTGGTGGGGTCTTGGTCCCCGGGAAATGGATTTACATCTTTCATCTCTCCTACCCCCATGGAGAAAAAAGAAGAAGAGAGGGGGGGAAAAATAAAAATAAAAATCAACCCTCAAATATTTTCTCTTGTTCTGCAGGACCCTCGCAGATCTCTCCCCAGGGACCATAAATTCTTTCCTGACTGTCACCGCTGCTCCTGAACTCTGGTGCAGCGCACTGGGAGAGTGAGCTTTGTTCCTCTGCGGCGCAGAGGACATGCCACAAATAATTTAAGGGACCATTTTTCTTTTGATATGATGTTAAATATTCTTTACATAAAAAAAAAAAACACCCCACAAAAAAAAAAAAAAAAACCCACACCACTTGGCATAAAGTAATATATCCAGAAGAAGGGCAGATGCTGTTTAATAAAAGACACAGCGCTTGCCTCTGCTCTGTGTCTAACCTCCTGAATCTTCTCCCCGGCAGAGAGCCAACCTGCTAGGACCTCTGCTGAGAGGCAGGCCAGGAACGAGCTCAGTGCTGGGCCAAAACTCTTAAAGGACATCGTTTGTACCTGCAATTCGACTGCGGGAAAAAGGAAATTGTGATTTCACTGAGGCTGGGTGGAATGATGACTTCTCCCCGCTGACACCTCTTCAGGCATCTTCCAGGCTTCAGTATAAATGTGGACTTGGCAGTGACGGGTCAACAGCTGGACTCGGGGCCTTTTCACAGAATCATAGAGTTGCCAGGGTTGGAAGGGACCTTAAAAATCATCTTGTTCCAAACCCCTGCCAATGGCAGGGACACTTCCTGCTGGAGCAGGTTGCTCACAGCCCCAGCCAGCCTGGGCTTCAACACTTCCAAGGATGGGGCTTCCACCACCTCTCTGGACAACCTGTGCCATTGTCTCACCACCCTCATTGGGAAGAAATTCTTCCTAATGTCTAATGTTCCAACCTTAATGATCCTGTGACCCTAAAAGGTGCGTTCAGACCCCAGGCTGAAGTTGGTGCTGCAGCCCTTGGAAGGATGCGGTGTCTGGGGCTTGCTCCGGTTTCGATTCAGAGGGCACGATTAAGCTTGGGGAGGGGGTTTTAATGGTAGCGGAGAGCTCGAGGTTGGGAGAAGGATAGACTAGACACTAGGAAAAAATTCTTCATGGAAAGAGTGGTGAGATACTGGAATGGGCTGCCCAGGGAGGGGGTTGAGTTGCCATCCCTGGATGTGTTTAAACATCGCTTGGATGTGGTGTTGGGGGAGATGGTCTAAGGATGAACTTGTAGAGTAGGGCTAATGGTTGGACACGATGATCCCACTTGGTCTTTTCCAACCTAAATGATTCTGCGAGAAAGGTTATTTTGCTTTCAAAGCAAAAAATTTGACCAAGAAAGCAGTAAAAGAGGAAGCCTAGAGATCTCCTCTGCTGGGTCTTTTTGGTGTAAGAGGCTGTCTGCAAGCAGCGGTTACATCAGGGGAAAAGCAGAAGGTGTAAAGGAAAAAAAAAATCTGATTTCTGACTCATTTTCTCACCTCCAATTTGGGGGGGAATGGTGGGAGTTTGTGTGTCCCCCCCACTCTATTTCTTCCCTGCTACAGAAATAAAAATGGGGGGGCCAGGAATATATAGGGAAATGGCAACCAGCAAAATGTGATGGGAAGCACTGAGTCAGAAACGGAGTAACACCAACCCAATTGTTTTTTGTAGACCCTAAAAATACTGTCATGATTCAAGCCACTGAAATTTAAGGACACCTTGGGCTTGGAGAAAAGCGGGTTGTTTTCCAGCCCTTTGCTCTGTCACACCTCAAACAAACCCTCTTGAAAACCTCTCCCCTTAACCTCCCTTTAATGGACTTCTTGAAGTTTGCCACTTGCTTATCTCATTCCTTCTTTGAGCTGGTGAAAGGCACCTTCTCTTGTTTCTAAAGCTCTCCTCAGGTATTTCTACATCCCAGAGAGTTCTGGGAACAAGGCTTGGCTGGACAAATCTTGTGCTTGTGAGGTAAAACAAGAAATACTTTCTTAAAGGTTTAGCTACTGTATTGAGGCTTTTGATGTTTTGGATCTTTTTCCCTTCAGAATATATTCTGCTTTTCTTAACCTTTAATTTGGTTGGGTTGTTTTGTGTGTTTTGGCTTTGGTGTTTTTTTCTCCTCACACCTTATTTCTAATTTCCCAGCAGTTTGGGCGCCTGAACTTGTGTATTTGTGGTGCAGGTCTCGATGATGACTTGCAGATTCCGGGGTTTGTTTGGCAACTTCTTATTCCTTGTAACAATTTCATTTCAAGCAGCCAGGAAGCCAATTTTAGAGCAGCACGGAAAGAATTTCGTAGGTAGCACGAACACAGGCAATGCAAACCCAGCGATGCCCCTGCAATGTAAACACTGACGCGTGCCCATACATTTAACTCTGACTGCTCCAAAGAGGTGCTGGTGGTGTTAGCAGAGCTAAGGCTTCAACATTGTCAAAATCCTGCTTTTTTAAGGTTATTTTTCCCTGCTCTCATGTGGAGTTTCATGAGTGACACAGGATGTGTTTGTGGTGCTTTTATACTTAAGTTGTAGCGTCTTTGCTCTGCCTATATTGGGCGTCTGCCTTGCGTAGTTCCCATCTATACCGCGTTAATTATATTGCTCTGGTGACATAATAAACACTGAATGAGTTGTGAATAGATTATTTACGATGCCACCTGAACTCCAAGTAATTATAGCTGCGTAATTTAGCTTCCCCCGATTTCATTTTATATATAATGCAATATTTCAAAATATTCCGCTGCACATCTATCTTTAGCTCGGTGTTTGAATGAATAAATTGTGATTCTCTTTCAAAGGTAATATATCAGCAGTGCCCTTAAGGGAGGGTGCTGTAGCTCTGTCAAGAACAATCCATAAACTAATTCACACGTAAACAGAGACAATGGATCCTTGGAAGGAACGCGCACCTTCATTCACAGAAAATAATACTGTACTTGCCTGTCTCGCTGTATTTAAGTCTAATGTTCTACTGTCAAAGCACTAAAGGAAGGTGCACAATCCGTCTCAGCCTAATGGGTTTTAATACAGGACTTTTCCTGTAATTTAAGCTGTTGGGGGGGGGGGGAATTAGTGTCGGGCAACAAATATCTTGCAGTAAATGGAATGAAAGTATTAACGTTGCAGCTGGAGAAGTAAAATTGCTTCTGTGGGTGCGGTGTGCGAGGCTGGTCGGGGCTATTTGTTTATGGGCTGCAAAGGTTGAACTTCAATACCTCCTACAGCAGCACGCTGGACCTTTGCAGCATTGTGCAGTCGTTTGAGGAGCAGAGTTAGTGCTGCTGGAGCGCGAGGGGCCCGGCAAAGCTGCTGTGAGCTGGGATCTGGGGGGATCAGCGGCACTCGGGAGTTGCCAGCAGGGCTGTGAGGGTCCCGGTCCCTCTTCTACTGGTCCTGGGGCTGCCTGGGCAGCACACGTGTGGGCTGGAGGGTCTCAGCTCCTTGCTCTGACTTTCAACGGCCGTTGACTCGTGAACTAGTGGCCTCCAGCTCCCTTTGCCTCAGTTTTCTCAGCTGTAGATGCTGTGAAAATACCGCTCGTGTTTCGAGTGGCTGAGTCTCTGTTGTTCAGCATTTGATGGAGGGCAGGTTGCCTCTCCAGAACAGGACTTAAACGAAGCTCTCATACTGAGCTAGGAGTCGGGAAATCAGCCTCAAATGTTTGTGGTTTTGTTTTGCAGCGCGCAACCCTCCTACCAAAGGCAGGGTAAATGCAGCTTATTCTCTTATATCCTTGAAAACCCATCCAGTACGATTTTTTTGCCTCCCTTTTTTTTTTATTTCCTTAGAGCCTCGTGGACTCATTCTTCTACTTTCCTAACACAAAGCCGTGGTTAATGGCAGTGGCCTTGAATGGGTGAGTAATGCCTCTGGCCTCCAGCACGAGAGTCCTCGCAGCCTGGGCTCTGGCAGGACCAGAGATGCGAGCACGTTTATGTGAATTAAAAGGTACTTAAGAGAGTCAGAATCTTCTTCTTCTCCTTTTTTTTTTTTTAATTAAAAATGTCAGGATTCAAACTTTGCACGGGATTTGCGATGGCTCCAATTCCCAGTGGGCATGTGTGAGGCAGCACCCAGGAGATTCGAGGTTTCCATGACATCATACGGTGACTGTGAGCCTATAGTTAATTAAATACTATATCCATGTATTCTAGTTAATTGATGCTTCCTTTACATGGTTTATTGTGCTGCAAACTGGTATTGCTTCTGTCTCACTGAGCAAACACAGAGAGGGAGAGAGAGAAAGAGACGGTGGGATGCTCCAGCTCGTGACTGGGGGAGAGGGAGCTGTTGGCACGCTGAGCTGTGCCCAGGGGCACCCCCGAGGGGACTCCAGCATCCCCGACACCCCAGGGCTTTGTGGTGGCTCTGCGGGTCAGATGGAGATCTTTTATGAATGAGCTGAGCCGAGCCTTGGGAATGAATCAGAAGCAAGCTGTGTCTCTTTGCAAGTCCGGCTTTGTCCCTGGCTTCTGTGCTCGGGTTTAAGCGGATGAGGAGGTGTGGAGGGAGGGTGCCCCGTTAGATTCCTGCTACGCGTGAATGTGGCATCGCTTCTGTGATAACTGTCCTGCAGGAATGTGACTCTGCCCAGGCCGGGCTCTGGGATGTGGCTGGACCTCCTGCTTCCTTAAGGGAGAGAAAAATACCATCTTTGTCTTTTTAGCAAAGAAAAATCTTTTAAAGTCAGGAAATCCGGCTCGACTGGGAGTTGGTAACATGATGTGATCTGGCAAGGGGGTCTGACCACTGACCTCCAGCAGCACACCTCAGCCTCCTGCAGCTTTCCTAAAGGGTGTTAAATCCCTCAAGTAAAAACAAGCCCAGGTTGGCTGCCGTGGTCAGGCCACCTGCAGAAAAGGTCAGGGCACGTCACCAAGCCTGCCTAGAGCGATGAGCAGGGTGTTAAGTGATGTGCTCAGAGCGAGCGTGACCTTGTCCACTGACAACACAACGGTGTTAGAGTGGAAAGACAATGAAATCCACCGTCCCCACTAAAACGCTACCTGACATCTGCCCCTTTCCCCGGCCTTGGTCAGCTCTTGGTGGCAAAAGTCCAGGGTTGTTTGTCCTGCACCAGGACATGTTCACCTGCCTGTGAACTACCCCTGCAGAGAGGAAAGAAAATATTGTTGTTCAAAGGATTTAAACCCAGAATGTAATTTCAGCAGCTTTTTACTAGTTCATTTGGCTGTAGCCTTGGACTGTGACAGATTTTTCTGGTCTTCTGTGCTGACCTTCTGCCGTGCTGGGGTGATTTCTGTGCCTGTGTGTGGGAAGGAAAAGGGGATTTGTTCAGTGCTGAAGCAGGACTGAGTGCACTTTATTCCCAAGATGAAACACACCCCAATTTTAGCTCAGGCTCCAGATGTGAAGCTCTAAGACACATCTGTACGCTGCTGTGCACTGCTGTGTCCGTGCTGATGCCAGAGATCCTAAAACACGAGACACTGTCAAGTTGGCAGCAGGAGCATCTCTGCTTAAACTCCCAAGGCAAAACTATTTCAGAGGTTTCAAATGAGAACATTTTAAAGAAAAGGGTCTAATACCCTACATGGAAACCAAACGCTGGCTGCCTTTGAGCCATCCTTTGTCCTCTTCCGTTCTCTCACCTCTTCTCTTGCCAACTGTGTAATTTCTCCTCTTTTAAAAGAAGCTGAGATACTGCAAGTGGGATGAGAACCATTTCCAAGGACGACCTTGCAAGATTTCCATGTCTGTGCTCTCTCAGCAACTTCCAGGCTGAGTTTTTTTTCAAGCTTATAGTTCTTGTCCTCTTGCAGCTCCATACTTGTGATGAGACGAACCACCATGAGAGTTGCCTTCCCCAAAAGGTTTGCACGTTGGCCTGGCCTTCTTCTAAAAGGCAAAGTGGCCCCAACCCCAGGAACAAATGCTATAGATGAAGCCAGTTCAGATGGGGTAGGGGTTGAAGGACAACAAATTTACATACCATTTCAGTAACTATCCTCCAAATTATCAGCCCTCTGATCCTACCCCCATGCTAAGTGCTGCAGTGCTGGTGCACTTTGGAAAATGGGGCTGCCTTCTATTAAAGGCAGGTATTTTTTTTATTTTTTTTTCTGTAATTCTCTTTAGTGTTGCCTTTAGAGGCCCCTCTATGTGGCTCCTTTCACTTCTAATTACTGCACTAGGAGATTACAGTGTGGTGCTGGCGACAGAGAGAGGAAGGGGGAGGAATGGGATAGTGAAGAGGGAAAGATTTCTGCGGTAATTTGCATTTAAAGCTGGCACTCAGCATTATATCTCCCTGTTCACCCATTGTCTATAAACATTTTAGCTCTTCCTTCTGCCTCATCAGAATGAATTAAGCATTTTCATTGCACCACCAGCCTAATTAGAGTCATTTACTATGTTGACACAAAGGGTTTTTTTATGAGCATCTCAGCTTTAATACACTACAGCAACATTGGGAACCTCCGATCAAAAGGTAAATGTTTGGGGGTCAGAGATATTTTTCAACATTCTCCCAAGAATACAAACAAGTTCCCGGAGAGGTGACGGGCGAGCTCGCAGCTCTGCCGGGGCGACTTTGCACGGGTGCCCTCACGTGCTGCCTCTACTTCCCAGTTGCACTTGTTGAAAAGGGGGTTGGCTCAAGGCAGGGGCGGCTTCGTGTTCCGCCAGCGTCGAGCAGCACGAGGCATTTGTTGGGCGAAGGAAAAGGGCAGATACTTGGCGTGGGTGGAGGGGGTGCGGGGATGGGCGGCTCTGCTCCCGAAAAGTCTGTGCAAGATGAGAACCTTTGACTCGTGATGCATCTTGGAGCTGAGATCTCCATGCGTGGAGGTTTTCAATGGGTCTTGGCATTTTGTAGGCTGCAATATCAAGTGATATAATCATAGAATAGAATCATGGAGTTGTTTAGGTCGGAAAAGACCTTTGAGAAAAGCACAGCCTCTTGCACCCACTGTCAGAACAAAATAGTGGGATGTGAAGTCTTCTGGTTTTGGGCATCTATATTCACACCGGGAGCTAAAAAGAAGATTGTGTCCTTACTTCAAGCCGGAGGCACTGCTTTTGACTCTCCACAGCCTGGTTTTCAAACATGTTTGTATTAGCACAGGGAAAGTTGCGTCACTCCCAGCTGTACCCGAGAGAGAAGGAACCTGTTTCAAGTTGATTTCAAAGAGCTCCTCTTTCTGTCCTTTCCCAGTACCTCCTTAACCGGTGTCACTTCTCTCGTGCAGAAGAACTTTTTGGTCTTGCCCAGTTTCGGGGATTTGGAAAACACTACTGGGGATCTTCTGGAGTTGGGAATTTTTCAGTCGTGTCCAAGGAAAGTTCCTTGTCACCATCTCTGGGCAGCCTGTCCTCAGTCCCCGACCATGTGCACACAGGAGCTGTACAGATCCGAGAGATCAGGCTGGCTCAGCCGTACAATCGATCATCGCTTCGGAGCGTAGTCATCCATCACAAGAACAGAGATGTGCAAGGGCACGACATATGCAGGACAACCACGAAAATCCTTCTGTGTTTGCATTTCCCCTAGCCTCCAGCTTGTCAGCAGCGTGTCTGCTGGCTCTCCAGCAGCTACCTGGAGTCAAAGCCAGCCTCACTTTCTGCTCGTATATGAAGTTTTCATTCGCTCCGTGTTGGAGAAATCCCATCCACCGCACAGTCATAGGTCCAGATGACTACAAAGTCTATTGCTGAGAATCCTGCAGAGTGCAACCAACAGTAAAATGTTGTGGGATACTATTTATTTCAAGTGAGAAGTGAAGAGCTTGGTTGTCAGATGTAACATGGACTTTGTGCTCCTGCAGTGCTGCAAAATGTGGGAAACAACCAAATATCCAAAATATCAGCATTACCGAAAGGGTCTGATGAGGGTTTGTCTGGTCCAGCAGCAGTGGAGTGGCCTCCTGACCAATACCACTGCTCTTGTTTCTGTAGCTCTGCTTACTGATGTTGTTTTATTATTCTGTCATTAGGTATAGTGAGGTCTTTTAGAAATAAGTAATAACTTTTTTGTTTTGGTTGGGTTTTTTTTCAGAAGGGCTGGCTCTCAAATAACTTTTTATATTGACTGCAGGCTTTGTCCTCTTGCTGTTTCTGACCTTTTTCAGGTCACTTGATCAAGATGAGCCCCCAGATGCTGGAGACAATCTACTGTCAACCTCACCCACTGTGGAAGCTTTTTCTCCTTGTCTTTGGCTTCCCATGTTGCAACCACTTAGGAATCTAGAAGGGGATGTTCCCTCTTATGCTATGATAGTTACATGTCTTTGCGAGATTTTTGGAGAGGGAAGTGACCAGAAGCTTTTCAGAGATACAAGTGCTGGGTCACAACAATGTCACCTTATCATAGAATTGTCAGGGTTGGAAGGGACCTTAAAGATCATCCAGTTCCAACCCCCCTGCCATGGGCAGGGACCCCTCCCACTAGAGCAGGTTGCTCACAGCCCCAGCCAGCCTGGGCTTGAACACTTCCAAGGATGGGGCTTCCACCACCTCTCTGGACAACCTGGTCCAGTGTCTCACCACCCTCATGGGGAAGAAATTCTTCCTAATGTCTAATCTGAAGCGACCTACCTCTAGTTTTAATCCATTCCCTCTAGTGCTATCACTGCCCTATCAACCTTTGTCCTATCAACATTTGTCCTATAATCCTTTGTGTTGGGTGAATTAATCTCAACTCACAAATCTACCACAGATCTTGGGAGTTTGTGTACGTATACATAATTACAATTATTTTTTTCTATCCAGGCGAGCCATATTCACAAGTCTGCAGTCCTTGGGTTCAGCTTTGGAGCCCTTTTAAAAATTGCTGTGATATTTCATGCCTTTCTAGTGACTGATTTCTTCTTGGATTCCTTCTATAAAGATATACTTGCCCAAGGCAAGGAGGCCATCCTGTTGGTAAAGAAGCCTGGATGCGCACAGGGATCTTTGCTGTAGGCTTGATCCTCAAAGTTTTGAACAGGAAATGTCCCCAGGTGATCTGGCTGAGGAAAGCTGAGTAGCTGTCTTACCAGAAATCCTGCGGATTCAGAAAGTCTGTTTGTTGCCTTTGTAATAAAGAAATGCTTTATAAAGCCATATTTGAAAAGGGTGCCTCAAAATGTTTGTTTGAAATTTCATAATGAAGATTTTATTTCTTTTTGTTTGTTTGTTTTTAAAGATGTTTTTTGAGAGAGGGATAGATTTCCTAGACTCACAGAATAGCTGAGTTTGGAAAGCACCTCTGGAGATCATCAGGTCCAACCCCCTGCTGATTCAGGGCTGTCTAGAGCCAGTTGTCCAGGACTGTGTCCAGACTTTTTTTTAATATCTCTGAGGACAGAGACTCCACAACCTCTCTGGGCACAACTTGTGCCAGAACTCAGTTGCTCTTACAGGAGAAAAAAGTGTTTCTTGATGTTCAGACAGACCTTCCTGTGTCTCAGTTGTCCCTAGTGCTTCTGGTCCTGTCACTGGGTACCACTGTGAGGACCCTGACTCCATCCTCTTTGCATCCTCCTTTCAGACATTTATATCCATTAACCAGAGCCATCCTCAGCCTGGTCTTCTCCAGGCTAAACAGTCCCAGTTCTCAGCCTTTCCTCCTATGTGAGAAGCTCCAGCCCTTTCATCATCCTTGAAGCCCTTTGTTAAACTCTCTCCAGTATGTTCCCATCTCTCTTGTACTGGGCAGCCTGCTCTACAGGTGCTGAAGTGATGTTCCAAGCAGTGGAACAGCTTGAATAGCTGAGGTTCCTCCAGTGATCGTTGTCACGACCGTGATCTGCACCAGGAGGTTTCTGGAGAACATCTCTCTTGGAGCAGCTCCTTGTTCTGTGCCACGCAGGTCTGTCTCTGACTGAAAGCTCCGAGTCCCTCGCTGACTTTTGCTGTGTCGCCATCGTTTGCAGGCGCAAATTTAGAGAACTGAACTTGGCTTTTTGGAGCCTTAAGGAGCTCTGGGGGTTTTCCCCTATGTGAAGCTCTTCTGAAATGCCACGTTTGCTTGGTGTGTGCAAAGGGCATCACTTTCTTCTCGGCTTTCCTGCTGTCTGCGTGTGGCAGTGTCCATTCTCCAAGGGTGGGGGGGAGGGGTGCTCTCATCTTTTGCGAAGGGAAGCAGAATAGCCTCATCTTCTAGGAACCTGATACCACGAGATCCTAGACAAGTCCTTGCCCTGCATCTCCCTGCACCACGCAGGGACTCGACGCTCTGCCATGCCCACTGCTCCACAAATTCAGTGCTGCCCTTGCTTCCGTGGGCTGTGCAGCGTGGCACAAAGCAAGGGGCACCTCCCAGGTAGACCTAGGAGTTAAAATACCGTGACTTTATCTTTCTGCCCTCTTTGTGAGAGCTGGTTTTGTCTCTGTGCACAAAGCCCTTTTCTCCCCCCCCCCCCCCCCCCCCCCCCCTCGAGTGCCGTGGCGGAGCTTTGGGCGCGTTCCCGTGTGTGCACGTATGTGTCCGTGTATAGGCACACATAAGCTGGCCGCAAGCTTGTTCTCTTCTGGGAAATTAAATACTTATTTCCATAATCCTGCCAGGCCTAGATAAAGCCTGATGCTTCCCCTGAACTCCTAAAACCAGTTGCTCCGCTTAGACGCGTTTCTGTCCGTGCGCTTCCCGAGTTAGGGCCGAATTTCAGCCGGAACCGATAGTTCCTCCAAGGCCAGAGAGCAGCAGGATGGGCTGGAGGAAAAGCCAGATCTTATAAATATATCCCTGGGATCACCAAAGCCTCGGGCATCTCTAGCTACATCTGCATCTAGTAATTATTCTACAGACTACGAGGCACAGTGAAGTGTTGCTTCAATTTATGTATTTTCTGGCCTCTGCATTTGTTTCTTAGTCAGAGACTAATGGGTAGAGCACTGGACTGGAACCCAGGAGACCTAATTTATTTCAGACTATGCTACCAGCCTGCTGGGGAGCTCTGACTGAGCCTTCTCCTCCCCTCTGCTGTTCCTTCCCCTCCGTAAAGCAGAGGTAGCAGTAGTGGATGTGTTTGTAAAGTTTGTGATAAAATACCACCGAGTACGACCGAGGATTAATAATGTAGTCCAGGGCCATGAAAAATTGATTTTAGGCAGCAGATTATTAGAGGAGCTAGTTAGTTACCTTACTCAGCTGCTAGTTGTAGGGGGAGAAATTGCTTTTTCCTATCCTTTTTTATTTAACCAGTCTGCTTTGAACGTCCACAGACCTGAACCCTGGTGCTGGGGCAAACGTGTCCGGGCAGGGAGATGAAGGGAGCAGGGATGGGGGCTGATGAGGGGGGGGGGGGATATTTGATGGGAAAATAGAGCAGAGTGGGCAGATTGGAGAGCGACAGATTGTGAAAGCGGGGGAGAGAGAGAGAGAGAGAGGGGAGAGAAGAGATCCTATTAGAAATACCATGTGTGTGCGTGCGCGGAGGGGTGTGCGTGCGGGGAGGAAGGGACGCGGCGTCTCCGGCGATGTTATTCAAGCGATCACATGTATGGCGTGTTAGATAACTCCTCTGGTTGGGTACCACCGCCAGCTCTCCAAACGTGGTCTGCCTTAATCCCGGACACAGCATGTTTTTAATCTCAAGCTTTTCCTGGAGGGGGTGGGGAGGGTGGTAGGTGCTTGTTTATTGGGAGTAGTATGGGGTTTTTTTTTTAGAGCGGGTAGATGGCAAAGTGCAGGGTCTCCATAGCTTTGGGGTGCTTCTGCTCATGGACATTTAGATGGGGATGGAATTTATTCTGCCTGGGAAAATGGCTTCTGTGGGGGTGGGGGGGCAGGTTGGTGGGAAAGAGCCTCCTGGAAAATACAGCATTTCAAAAGCGGATTAAAACCAAAAAAGCCCCGAGCCCTCCTCCGAAATTGTCGGAAAAAATCAAACCGAAAGGGCCCGAATTAAAAAGGCAAAGTAAGAAATGTCGCAATCGGGCTCCAAACTCCATATTGACACCATCAGCCTTAATTTACCCCAGAGTGCAGGAGGAAAAATTCATAGAGACATGAAGAAAGGCTGAGAGTATCAGCCAGCAACCCAGAGACTTAACCCTGAATTTACTGCTCCGGCGATGGGTTTGCGGGCGGAATATTTTCTATTGTGCGGGCACGGGGATGCAGGGCTTGTGTTTTTGCGTCGGCCGCGTTTGATTTGTATTTTGTTTTAATAGCTTATGGAATTTGCCATATATTTCAGAACCTGTAGGGCGGATGCTGCTGACTGTCACTTTGCTGCGTGCACACGCGCGCCCCTTCCAGCGCTTTTTGATCTCGGCACCGTTCGCGATACAAGCACAACAATAATCACGTAGCTCTTGCTCCTTGTGTAGGTTTTTGAGCTTAGATGCTTCTCACAGCTCAGGGATGTAAATTTGAGCCGGCATAACTTTATTTAAAATAAATAATTAAATAAAAATCATTTCTTCTCCAAGGAGAACAAGAGAATTTGATTCCCATGGAGAGCATTGGCAAATTGTGGGCAGGTGCTGGGCAAGCTTCCTCCAGATGAATTTGTTAATGCGTCTTAATCCTGACCTGCAACACCCTGTCTGGCTAATGCTGTGGCCTCTCATGACCAGGAATTGCAGACTGCTGAGTTGCATGGCACTGGGGTGGGGTTTTGTCTTTTTCTTTTTTTTATTCCTTTTTATTTTTTTTTCCTCCCCTTTTCTTCCCCCCTCCCTGTGCTGTAGGTTGCTGACTACATTTCACTTGTGACCCAGTTAGAATTTGAATCCAATTTTCTAAGTTTGCTTTTTTTTTTTTTCTTCTGCGAGGATGGAATTATTCTACTTTTCTTTGTGTGTAGACATCTCCGTTTGCACATTACCCCCCTGCAAAGAGATTTCCACCGCACGTAGATGAAAATGTATTATTTCAACGAGGAGCCCCCAAATATCTCTTCCTTTCGATCGAAGGTGGAGGCTTTAACACATTCCCCTTCCTTTTCTTTTGTCGGTGGTGGCGTTGGCATTTATTTTTTTGGGTGTAGTTTATAAATAGGTAATTATTCGTCGTGGGTTTTCTCCGGCGTTGGGTAAGCACGCCGCGTTACCCCGCGGAGCTCGGTGTTGCTATGCAGATTTCTGATTTCGACGGCGGAAATGTAAAGCCCCGAGAAGCAGGGTGGCAATCCAAGAGCTCAGCCTTCCTTAGCCACTGTGGGCTGAAACCCCAACAACTCCCCGACAGGGGTGGAATGTTTGGTTGCGAATGAGGGGGGAAGAAAATAACGGTACATTTGGGATACTGGCGTTTATAGGGGGATGCTGAACAGGCAGAGCTTGCAGAGGAATTGCTCAGTGTGCTCCTGGAATACAACTTGAGTAGGGAAAGCTCTAATTCCTTGTTTTCCACGATTTAGTGGCATGCTTGAAAAGCAGCTAGCTGGTTTTATAACTAGATATGTATAAAACCACCTAAATACGTCTATCAACCAGCAAAATAACCGAGGAACCTATGTGTCCGTATATATAATGGAAATTGAGGATTTGGGGTTTTTTTTTCAGCTTGCAGCTAAAAACAATGTGAACTTTGCCCATTCGGTTATGCTCTGTCTCACTTCATTCGTCTTCCACTACTATTTTTTTCCTTCCCCTCCTTTTCAGGAGCTGAATTGCACGTACAATAGTGGAAGTCAGCGCTGTCCCTACCCTGCTCTAGACTCTGCCTTTTTCTCCACCTTTTTTTTCCTTCAGTTGCTGGCAGAGACACGAGCCCAAAGGCTGGGTGATTTTGTGCAGGTTTTGCACTCTACCTATCACATATATTACTTACAACTATTAACAACTCCCCTCCAGGAGAGTCATAACTATCATGTAAATACATCTTTCTCTGACACAATTCTGTATATATAATACAAGAACCTGAGAGAGTTTTCAAAACAAGCCAAAAAACATGATGCAAACAAATGTATTTTCCCAGGTTAGGTTGTCAGGGCTGAATTCACAGATGTGGATTATATTTTTTTTTTTTTTTTTTTCCTTGTCCAACAATTTTTCATTTATTTTTAATTTAATCACATGCTTTAGTTTGCAGGCATATTCTGAAAAATTATCTTTATAAAATATGCAGTCCTTTTTGCAGTCTTATTACATCACTACTGCACTGGGAGAAAGACATCTCTGTAAATTGAAAACCATTTTTAATGAATTGTTGTTTTATTTTAGGATCCCTTTAGGTTTCCTAGAACATTCAGGCTGAGTTGGCCATTTGAAGGAATCCTGATCTAACAAATCCGAATAACAATAAAAAAAAAAACCCAAACAAATGAAATAAATCTTCTGCAGCCCTTGACCTGGCTCACAGCAACTCCCTGTGTTCTAAAACAAAGGGCTGGGGTGATGGGGGAGAATCCCACCGTGAAGTAGAAAAATCAGCATTATTGCTTAGCTGTGGATTTGGAATTAAATCGCATGTGAGATTTAAAAACTTGATGGAAAGCTGTGACCTTCTGCTTTACCTACAGCTGTAGCGGAAGACAGTGACCCTAGAAGAACGTGATTTACTGGTGAAATAGGGAGCCATAAAAATCTGAGTAGGATGGGTTATTGTCAGGAAAAAGCATAAAGACAAGGGGAAAAAAAAAAAAATCTAAACCCTAATTGCCAGTGTAAGAAAATACAGAGGAGGAAAGCGGGAGATGAAGGGGAGAACAAGAGCATCCCCAGTGGCAAAATGGTTAAAAGAGACGACTAAAATCCAGCAAAAAATCAAGCAGTCAAGTAGTTAATTGACTTTGCTTTAATCAGCCCAATGAATATTCATTAGTGTGCTGGTCCTAATCATGGGGGCCATGTTGTCCGCATTTAGCAAGCGCACGCTCAGCATCATGCATGCCTCAACAGCTTCCCTTCCTCTCCGCACTGACATTAAATTTAGAGGCTTTGCGCCTTCCCAGCTCGCGGGGAGCGGGGATTGGCCCAGCTGCTCGGCTCCGAGATGCCATAGCAACCCCTGGCTCGTTGCCTTGGCAACAATTTGTCTTTTTTTTTTTTTAATTTTTTTTTTTTTTTTTTTTTTTTGGGTGAGGGCCTGAGCCAGTAATCCATAGGCTTACCGTAGAAAAAGATGCCTTTGTGGGGCATGTGTATATGGCTATATAGATGGAAGGGGGAGATTGAATGGGCGGAAGGCGCGCGGGGCTTCTATTGTGCGGGATCTCCTCCTCTGCCTTACGGGCTTGACGTATCTTTACCTATTTATTTTATTTTAAAGCGAAGCAAAAAAATGCCCGAGCTCTCTGACTGCGCGCTTCGTTCCCAGACCCCTCCAAAATGAGAAATTCTTTCTCTTCGCCCCAATCCCCCCCACACACGCACACACCCCCCAGAAAGAAGAGGCGACTGCTTTAAGAGATATAGGGCCCTATTATTCCCAGCGAGTTGAAGTTCCTCCTCCTGAAGGAGGTGGGTCTGGAAATGAGCTGCCCCATAAATCAATGGAGAAGTGCAGGCATGAAACCGGAGTCACGCAGCGGCGAGCGCGGCGGCTGCTGCTGCTGCTCGCCTTGGCCGCTGCTTTTTCCCTTCTTGCGAGCGGGGAGGGGGGGAGGCTCCTGCCTGAGATTGGTTCAGCCAATGCAACTCCAATCCCGCTCCAGCCTGTTAATATTCCAGATGTTGCTGGGGAAAAGATGATGTCCTGATCCCGGCGGTTTAGGTGTAGCTTGTGTTTCTGCCTTCCTGAACGCAAAACATAAAAGGGCAGTGAAGTCGTGTTCCCCCCCCCCACCCCAAGCTGTGTCAGACCCAGCTTTCCTACCTTTCAAAATAAAATTTAAAAGGGAAAAGAAATAGTCATACATTCAGAATGCCTGCAAGGAATTTTGGAGCTGGGAACTCCAAATGGTTAATGTTGTCTTGTAAATAAAACTCATCCCTTAAACCATACACAAAAAACCAGTCCTGACCCAGTGAGGCATCGTCTCCAATGGAACAAAACAGCTGCGGGGGGAAAATGTGCAAAAACAACCTGTCCTCCCTGGGCTGGGGCTGTGAGAGTGCAAAGCATCCTGTAAACCGCTCTGTGTGCGGGTGAAAGCTGTGCAGGAATCCAGAAATAGTACTGCAGAAGATGCTTTCAAAAAAGCATTAGTAATTTCCTAATATTCCCTTCTATCGTGCTGCCTTTTTTTTTTTTTTCTTAGCTCTTAAGATAGAGCAAAAGTGGCTACAAGCAAAACACTAATTCAGAAGCTGTGAGAGGAATCAGGTTTGGTCTCTGTGAGAGGGTTTGGTTTTTTTTTTTTGAATGTTTCTATTATCGTTATCTTAAATTATTCAAAAGTGTCATTTTGGGCTCACGGTGCAGGCACATGGTTTAATAAAAGCACATTAAGAAGGATCCTTCTTATTCCCAAAAAGAAAAGTGGAGCGTTGTCCTCACTTCTGCCATCCGTGATGGGAAAAGTCCTGCTGGGTCCCCTCTGCACCCTGGGAGGAGCTCGGGGTGGGAGAGGGGGCTGATTTCTTTGGCCCATCAGGAATTTGTTTTGCAATGAGGTTAAAACCCATGGCGGGGTATTCAGGGCTGTTTCCCTGAGTAGTTGTAGGATGGCATAGGAAGGAGCAAACTTTATTTTACCCCGATTCCCACTGGCACCAAACCCCAACCTGTACAGGTCTGGGCGGTGCAGGGAGGGTTTAGGGCTCAGGATGGTGTGCTGTGCGTTGGCTAGTGGTCCAGAGGCTGGTTCTGGCCAGCGGGGCTGGGAAATTGTTTTTCCACATCTGCACATTAGGAGATAAGGTTAATCAGCCTCCAATTCCCCATCAAACAGAGCTACTGTGGCTTTCAACATTTTTTAAGTGTGAAAGGAAGAAATCTGCCACCCACGACCAAATGTCAAAATTGAAGCCTGGTGGCTTGATCTCCAGGGTCTTCAGCAGCTCCCATCTGGCTCGGGCAGCCCTGCTGCCATCCGGAGAGCGGATCAGTGGGGCCAGTTCTGGCAGGAAGAGATGGATGTTATGGGGGGAGAGGGTTTCTGGATGCCTTTTAGGGATTTTGTGTTGTCTGCCTGTTTGTGTCCTTTTTTTTTTCCTATATTTGGGGTATTTTTATATTTTTTTCCTCTTTTAATAAAATGTAATTTGCTGGTAATTTGAGTAGAGCTGGGAGAGAGGAATTGTGAAATGCGTGAATCGAGAAAGGCTGCTTTGAATCAACTCTATCAGAGTCACTGGTAGAGATCATTTTATCCTAAGAAGCATCGAGGCAGAAGGACTCGTAGGATCTGAGAGTGGCAGAGCACTGATGTGAGACAAAGAGCTCCTGGGGAGGGAGCGAGGAAGAAAAGTAGGTTAAAAAATATTTACAGTGCGTTTCCAGGGGAAATTTTTAATCTTGATAAATCCATATATCCTAAAAAAGCTGGTTTGGGAAACCTCTCAATCTATTTAACAAGTCCAGACCAAAGTAGTCTGGAGAAAATCCTTTATGTAGCCCTACTGTGTAGTAGTCATTAACATAAAAAAATAATAACGATGGGAATAATTTTATTTTTGCGATCAGATTTTGTTGATTCCAATCTCCAACTGGAGCCTCTCTGCCTCCATCTGGTTAAACTTTGAGAGCTGTAGGTGGTCCATTGAAAAGATGTGATCAATTAATTCTGTATGGGGAACGTACGCTCAAACGCTGCGCGTCGCGGCAGCGTCCCTTAGGCCGGCGCTGCCCTGGGTGTGGGATCTCCTCTCGGTGCTTTCCTTTGGTTTGAACACAGTTTGTGCTGGCACAAATGATGCTAAGATGTGAGGGGCTTGGAAAATCAGCACAGAGGAGAAATAAAAGGGCGGTGAGCACCCGCTCACGAGGGCAACCAGCGCGTGCAGCCTGGAAGAGCCACCTCTGCTCCTTTGCTCTGCTGGTGGCGGAACTGGAGGGTGCCCGGGTTTGTATGAACGATCATCCTGGAAGCTGTGCTCATGGTGCCAGTTCTGGGCCCAGCCTCGGCTTCAGATTCTGAAAACAGTGAAGGAAGAAGGGGCTGGAAGGAGAAACAACAGGTCAAGTGAGTAGAGACCACAGCGTTAATGTTGTCCAACAGAAATGAGCCTTTACCTACGATGGATGCTTTTTGGTGAAGTTTGTAATCCTATGCAAACATCAAAATAAGCCACCAAGCAAATAGAGCTTTTTGAAAAGTATATGCTGGTGTCATTTCTTCTTTTGATTAGTTCTTAGAGTATTTTTCTTTATTTTTTTTTCTTCTAGCTACAAATAGCCCAGTGAAACTGTCCCTGACCCTGCTGGGGACTAGAAACCCCCAAGCCCAGCCAGCCAAAATCCAAGGTAAGCATCAATTAATTTATTTGTTTTTCCCTTTCATTCCTAAGTTGTCAGTAACTCAGGTTTCTTTAAATGGATTTTAACCTTGGAGTACAACAGCATTGTATCTGCTGAGCCACAGAGCCAGGGTCTGCACAGATAGATTTTTTTTGTTTTGTTTTAATTATTATTATTAATGATGCAAATCCAGGGCACCATTCATCCCGAGGTACACCCATTAAAGGTGAGCACACCAAGCAGGGTGCACGTTTGACGCGACCGCTCCTTCCTCTCAAAGGCTGCTTAGCAAAGCTCGAAGCATCCTCGCTGGTACCGTTTCACACCCAGTGCCTTCAATAAAGCTGAAGGCAGAGCAGGCAGGGAGCTGGAGGTCAAGGGGCAGGCTCGGCTCGATGCATCATGCAGCCTCCCTCCAAATCTCACCTGCCTTAACCAGCGATGCTTTGGCAGGGAGGCGGCGAGTGAACCGATCCCCCTCTGCGGTTAAAGATGGAAAAATCCCTTCTTTTATGCAATTGTGTCTCTTCTCATCTCTATTTTTGTCATTGGCTGACAGGGTGGGAAGAGAAAAGGAGAAGGATGGGGAGGGAGGCACCGGGGAGAGGAAAATTACCACCAGATTAGGCAATTGAAGTAAGACGGGAGAGAGGAGGAGAAAATAGATGCTAATTCCTGAAGCTGTCCCTTGCAAACAGAGTTCAGGCTCCTTTATAGGCTAGTCTGTGTCAGGATCGTAAAGCCCAAACCTGAGCAAGTTTCCCTTCCAAGGAAGGTTCATCCCTTGCCTCGATTCAGCAACGTCGAGCAATACGCTTCCGAGAACGCGGTGTGCCCGTGGTGGTTGGTGCAAGGCCACTGCATCACCGGGTGGTTTATCCTACACCGCTGGGGGCATCAGCCAGCTGGGCAGTTGCCACTGTGCCTCCCAAGCCATGCTGACACCAACTGCAAACAAGAGTTCAGACTGGGAATGAGGAAGGGGGTTAGTCTGTGCCCAGCTGCCTTCCCTCAGCCGCGGTGAGCTCTGAGTCGAGGGACAAAACCAAAGGTGTCGTCTTCAGCCTGCAAACCGTGGCAGTGCTGCAGAGGTGTAGTGTTTTGTGGTTTCCTGCAGAAATTGGAAAGAGGCCCAGAGCTTGTCCCAGATTTACTGATTTAAGAAGTTTTCTAGAGGTTGAGATGTTGGAGAAGTTTGAGGTTTGGCTTGGAAGGGTCAGCTTTTTCAATGAGAACCCTACGCGGCCAGCAGCAAAGTCTTGAATCGGGAAGAATGTGTTTTGTGAAATTGTTCTGCAGAACAATGATTTTTGGAAAACAAACCGGCAGCAACCAGAAAGAAAACCTCAACAAACAAAATAATATTTATTTCTGCCATGGCAGCTCTGTGAACTGAGAATGGGATGCTTTGTTTTGCTGGGTTTGTATGCGGAATGTGATTGTATCCAGTCGCAGACAAAAAAAAGAGATGTCTGGGCCTTGGAAGGGGGAAAAGGAGGGTGGGAAGATCTATGTCTGCAGAATCACTGATGCAGGAAGATGCAAGTGCTGTGTTGTGTCTAGTTGCATCATGTGTGAATCCATCAGCAACTTAAAGAAACAGTAAACTCGGTGCAATCTCTTACCGTGGTTTTTCCATCTGCTCTCTGATCTGCTAGTGATGAATGTTTAGCTTTGCTGTCTCCTACCCTTGAGAAGTCCTTTGTTGGAAGCTCCAGGTGATTATTCTTAGCTGAAAAAATATCCAGGAACGTCTGCAAACTTTTGTGAACAAACCTCTGTCAAATCGTTGGTGACGTGCTGCACTGTCGGTATACTGCTGAAAAATAATTCTAGATTTGTTGTGGGCTTTCTTGGAGTGTCTTGGTTACGTTGTGACTGGGTGTTATGCTCCAGTAAGATGATAATCACGGGTGGAAACTTAACTGCTTCAGCTTCTGCTGAAGGGTGCAAGTGTAGGACTTGAGTCCGTAGTGTTCTGACGGTGAGGTCAAAGCTACTCTGTGAACCTGCTGATTGAGGTTAGTCTTAGGAAGAACTGTTCTCCTCAACTCTCTCTTGCGTGGTTTAGTGTTTTACTCTAACCCAAATCCTTCTCTTACATCGCTCACGGAATCTCAGGAGAGCTGTCTGCCTCCACAGGGAACCTGTCAGCCTGCTACCAGCGAGCTCGTATCCATATCGTGACCTGCTCAGGGACTGACCGTTTTCATTTTTAGCCCAGTTTTTCTCAGGAAAGCAGTTCTGTGCCATCCTGAGCAGTGTGTAGGTGTCTCTGTCTATCAGTTTCTGTAATATTTTTCAAGGCTGTCAGCTAATTTCCACCAGTTTTGACAGAGGTATGTATGATATTTAACTCCTATGAGTTTCCAGCATGGGCAATGGGGGAGAAGGGAGACTCCATCACTGCTCACCCAAAGGGAACTTCACAGTTTATACCTCTATTAGACATCAGAGACCCCACCTCTAGTTGTCGACCTTAGCAACAGATATTTTGCAAACTCAAGCAGAGACACTCCTAGTTACTTTCTTTGCTCACCCATTGAAAGCTTTGTTCCTGCAAATGAACCCTGGAACAGCCATCACTGACGTGATGTTTCAGGGCAGCTTTGTCTCCACCGTGTTCTGGGCAGGTTTCAGCACCTGGGAGTTGGTGAGTGTGTGGTAGGACTGGGTCAGAATGCTGGGGGCTTCTCTTTCTACCTCCTTCCCCAGGCAATACAAAAATCTTCATCTGTAATAATTGCAAAAGCCTTTGATAATTGCCATCTGAAACATGGCCTTAACCCGAGTGGGTGGTTTCAGTAGTAGCCACATCGGTACCACATTGGCTTTGGTCATTGTAGGGGAGCACCTATGACTTTGCTGACCTATAACGAGAGCAAGGAGAGTGCTTGACAGGGCAGAACCCCCCAAAACACTTTGCAATGACAGCTGGGGCCATCCTGCCTTTGCTCCATCACAACTGCAGGAACAGCGCGTTAAGGTCGGATGCTGCCGAGCTTCGCGCGGGCGCCTGCACAGAGAGCGGCTCGGGCAAGGCGAGAAAGAAGCTGACAAACCTCTCTGCCACAACTACAGAGATCCTATAGAAGTTACACGTCCCCTCCATTGTGCTATCATTTGTGCACATGAGTATATCGCTATAGAAGGACGGTTGTATCAGCAGAGGCCGTCCTCAATGGTGGTAATTTGGTTTTGTCATGGTAATACAATGCCGATACGCTGCCGACACAAAAGTGAGTTCTGCATGGCTTGGCAAAGAGATTTTCACATAGCTGCTGGGTGAGTCCATTGGTTTCTCAATGTTCCTCAACAGGAATGGGTCAATGGTAATTTTTAGGAAGGCAGATGCCCCTTGCTGAGCTCGTCTGGCTATAAAGTGCTACACAAGACACGCGAGGTACAGAGCATCCTCAGCCACTCTGTGTAACTTGCAAACTGTTAAAACTGCACAGCGGGAAGGAGGACTCTTTTAATCCACTGAATCTGCTGTTTAGCATGACCTGAATAATCCGGTAAGGCCAACGTGATCTTCAGCACTAGCACTCAACTGCCTGTTCCCCACTTTGAAGCTGCAGGATATCAAAAATATCTGACTGGTTTGGACCGAAGGAAGTTGCTTGGAAAGTCCATGTGTTGGTTGTTTTTCAGTGGCATCGTTCCAGGCTCTGCTAATCTTAATGCCTCTAAGTCTCTGTTCCTGTCTGAACTTTTAGACAGGCTCTTTCTGGATCATGCTGCTACTTCTGTTGACCACAGCAGCCTGTTCATCATTACTGCCTTTATGCTTTCCCTTTGGTGGGAAATGAAAAGCAGAGGAGGGCAGAGCCAGGGTAGGAAAGTTAAAAAAGTGTCAGTAACTGCCTAGCAGGAGGCAGACTCCTCCAGATTGCCGGATACATGAAGGTAGAGCCTTGATTGGTGTAAATTGCCACAGATGAGAAACTATTCTTATTCATTCAAATTTATAGCAGTTATATGGATGTTAAAATTCTTCCTCTCCTGCAGCAGCACCGCGACCCAGCAGTAACACAGAACTGGCGGGATGAGGGATAGGGGGAATGGGACCAAAATATCTGTTCCTATGGCTGGTCATCTTGGTGGTCAATGTTTGGTTACATCTTTCGGCGCGCAGTAACCGGCTAAGCGTGTGTTTTCTTCCTCTCCGCTCTGCCTTAAAGAAATAATTGTGTAGGAAAGGGAAGTGTATTTTTGGGAAGGGTCTCCTGTTACTCTGGAGCTCTCTGGCTCTGACTTGTAATCTACCCAGTCCTTTCTAGCACTAATGTTAAGAGCTTCTCTGGGGTTATGAGAAAAGGATGTTGATAAGGCAAACTTTCAAGCCTCGCATCCTTAAGAGGGCATCCAAATGCTGCACTGTACAAGGGAATTGAAATTAGCTCTAAATGCGGTTGGCTTTACCTGCTTTATGGAAGAGAGAAATATATTTTAAAAGGATATGTTTCACGTAATCATGCTGGGTTTATCAAGTGCAGAAAGATGTCTCCTAACAATACCGGGAAGATTACAATTGTCAATCAGAGCAGAGGTTCTGTTCTCGTTTCTTTGCCTCCCTCCCCTGCCGCTCTGCTTTTTCCGGGCGTAGCAGCACTGAACAAGGCAAAGAGCGTAAAGAAGTATTTAACCATCAAAAGACAGTGCCAGCCAAGCATGGCACTGGATTTCAGCTCCTAAACATGCCAATAATGAAGTTTTTAAAGGCAGAAACGCACACAAAAACAAGAGTGGAAGCCAATCCTGTGTGGTCCTATGAATGCTACACGCTCTCCTTCAGGGGCTTCTCAATAGTGCCAGGGCTGCTGCAAAGTGGCCAAAGCCCTTCTTGAAGCTTGAAGGGCTCCTGGAGGTTTTCAGCTCATTGCAGGATCCTCAGAAGCCCTCAGCATCCTCCTCCTCTTGGCACGGCAGGGTCGATAAAATCAGATCAAGGCTTAGCTTTTCTAAACAAAAGGGAGTGGTTAAATGGGCTTTTAAACACTGGAACCTGTCCAGCTTGTTGGGAGGCAAAGCCTGGAGAGGCGGGGGTGAGGAGAAAGCGCAAGGTGCCAAACTCGGGAGTAGAGTGGCACTTGTGAGCAAAGTTGTCGGAAAGTCATTTTGCTGCTTGTGCTGTGCAGCGCGCGCGTGTGTGCGGAACAGATTGGCAGACGCCTGTGCCCACCAAGGCGGGCTGGGGGCCGGGGGGGAGGCTGCTTTGGAGAGGTGCCAGTTGTTCCATGGGCTTTCTGCCATCAGGACTTTGGGGTTTTTTTTTATTTATTCCCTCCCCTCTCTCTCTTCTTTTCCTTTCCTTCCTCCCTATCCCAGCCCCCAAACGCACACGAGCAGGCTGGCAGGAAGAGCATGCTGAAAAGGATCTGACAGTTTGAACAACACTCGATGACTTAGTTTGTTTTCCCTGACTTTGCGCCAGCAAGCAGGTCTACGGATGAAAGACTTTATTAGGCTTTTAAAGCCACTGACACAGGTCTTTCTTTGACCTGAGGTACTTGAGAAGAAACGAAAACAACGTGTAACTTTCATGGAGTTGAAAGACTGCCCAAATGGAAGAATACGGTTTACAAGGGATCCAAAGGATCACAAAACGCTTCCCAGGGTGAAGCGCGGCGGAGCAGAGCGGGGGGGAGAGCCCGTCCCGGGCTGAGCGAGAAGACGTTCAGTGGCTGCTCCTGATGAGGAGGAAAGCTGATCTGGCTAATTAGGATATTACGAGATGATTGCATCCAGCAGAAGGTGCCATAACGAGTCATCAGCTTTCTGGGTGTCCGACGGAGGGAAGGGATGAAAATTAGCACTTATTACCCGGAGCCTGTAACCAGTCCCAGCGCTGCCCGGGTACTGGCAGGGGGCTGTGTGCTCAGCACTGCAGCTTCTGCTCCACCCAGCTCCGCTTAGACCTCTCTGGAGAGCCGTGGAAGAAAAGCCACGTGCTGTTAGTGGCAACATCCACATGGAAAATGTAGGACAGTTGGATCCTCCTCCTCCCGCAGCAATGCCGGGGAGTCTTAAAGGGGTCAGAGCTGGTTCCGAATAGTACCTAAATTATCCCCTCTTCAGTCCTCAGGGGTAGGAGGAGAATTTCTCATTAACTTTCTGTATGCCTACTTTACTCCTTAAGGAGCTTGGTTGAGGGATTTTAACGAGAAAACCAAAAATTAGGCTTTGCTTATTAAAAAAAATAGAAATAAACAAGCCTCTCAGTGAGGAAAGAGAAAGCATCAAAGGAGCTGCAGGTGCCAAAGGAGGAACGGTGCAATGGACGCTAGAAATAAGTTAACAGTGTGAAGGAACTCCCCACTTGGAAAAGTAATAAAAAAGTAATAAAAAAAAAAGGTGATTCATCCTTTTTTTCTTTTTAAAGCCTCATAGAAGGGAAAAGAGAACAGGGCAGGTTTGTAGAACTGAAATGGTTTCTCGAAACTGGAGACCAGATGACTGAGAAGTAACACAGATGCTGGCTTAGCAGTCTTGGGAAAGGCTCGCAGAAACTTAGATGTACCTATTTAAGCTTCAGTAGGCTGGGGAGGGAGATTTTCTGGGTCACAAGCGATGGCTGAGAAGTTTTCCTGGAGCTCGCTACAGGCCTGATCCTTTCTCGAACTGAAAATGAAATGCTGCAGCCAGCGCAGATAGTGACCCTGGCAGCTCTGGGCTGGGCCAGAGTTGTTACACGAGAACACCTAGGAAAACTCCAGGGAACAAATGACACCTTCTGCTCTCTTCAAGCCTTGCTCTGTTGATAGCACAGAGGGATGAGGACTTGGACAAGGCCCCCTTCAGCTGTCACCGAGGTGGATGTGGCAACAGCCACCAGTGCCTGCAGTCACTTCAGCACAGCTTTGCTCTTTGCAGTTTGCTCAGAGGCAGGATTCCCAAGCAGGTGGACATGGAGCTGTGTCAACGTGGAGGCGCTGGGTGATACCTGCTGATGGGCAGTACAGACCTGCAAAACACACCCAGGGAGCTTGGCTTTGTGTGACCTCTCCAGACCTCACCAGACCCCTCTGGAGGGTCTGGTGGCTCGGGGAGGTCTGGAAGCAACACCTGAACCATCTCTCCAAAGGGTTGGTGTTCACAGGGAGCTCAGGAGCAGAAGGCCTGGAGGAGGTTGCCTCGAATACAGAATTTGCTCCTGTTCCTTTTATTTCAGGCCCCAGAGCTGCCTTTGTGTGCAGGAGTGCAAGGATGTGTCTCTGTTTCTTGTTTCCTTTCTATAGGACTGAATGTTCTGAGCGATCGTGTTATTGTATGTGTCTGATGAGCCATATGGAAGCTGCGAGGCTTCAGGAGTGTTTTGGGAATATAATGCCAGGAATTGATAATCTCAGCAGCTCTTCCTTCTTATTATCGTGTTGCTTTTGCTGCCGTACCCACTTGAAGCTATTCACGCCCCTTCCCCGAGAAGCTGGTATTTCCCCATCACAATCTTCATTCTCTGTGGGGTGGAAAAGCTTGGGGAAATGCTGTCTGAGGCTCCTGGGGACTCGGCAATGCTTCGCAGAGCCCGTTCTGTCATCGAAGGGTTTGTAGCATGAAAGAACTCGGCCCCTGCGATCGGAAAGGTTGCGTTTCTGCAGCGCTATTAGGCGGACAAAAGGTGAATTAGCCCCACTGGGTGAAACAGCCCTGACACGGGGCGATGCTGCTCTGGCACTGGCATTATATCGCAAACTGGTTTTCTACGGTCTTTGATTCCAGCAAGGCGACTTTGCAAAATACACAAAGGATCAGATTGTATCTCCTGCCGCTGGCTGGCGGTTCCTTCCTGGGGGACAGCGGCAGCTGCTGCTTTCCTTCTTTCCACACCTTTGCTTCTCCTGACCTCCTTCCAGAAAACCCACTGGCAGTTGTTTAACAGTTTCGCTAGCGAGTCGGGCAGCGGGCACTTTTCCATACTGTGTGTTTTCCTCCTCCTGTGTTCGAAGAGCCTGTTCTTCCCCTGCACCTGCGGAGCTCGTTAATCTCTGCAGAAGATTCAGTTCTTTGACTGCAATCCAAGCCGGCACCATCTGAAGCAAACTGTGCATCCTCCTGCCCTTTGAATGATCCTGATCTTATTGCTGGTTCAGCCCCGCGCCAGCGAGGACGGCTGACAAAGCTGGACTTGGATCATGTAAGAGGGGCGGATGGTTTGGAAAATTAGAACCTTCCTTGCTGTGCATCCAGAGCCCAAGACATGACCTTCAACAGGGGGGTGAAACTGTGGCTCTGCACATCTCTGTGGACACGACCTGTTAATGTGGCTGTACTGGAGAGCCTCAAAGCACCCAAAATTATGATCCCTCACAAGAGTGATGAAGATCTGCAGGGATAACAGCATCATCTCCTCCAAGGCTCCTTACCAACGTGGGAGTTTCTAGTCCCAGTGTTTGACCAGGACATCTTGATTGTACAGTCCTTTTCCAGGGCTGGGTTGTTCAGTGTCCACTAGGTGGAAAGACCTTCATGAACACCTAGTTCTTGCAGCGCTGCAGGGAGTGTCTAACCTGGCTGAAGTGCTCTTTGAATCCTTTTATCCCCTTGAGATTTCTTAACCCCCAGTGCTAGGTGTGCTGTGCCTGGGACTAAATGTCAGGCACTTTGAGCATTAGGTGTGTTAGGCACCCAGCTCATCCCTCTGGGGGCTCTTCATTTCCCTATGAAACCTTTCTTTAAATAACAATCTCAGGGGCTGATTTTATTGTCCTTGCCATGGCTGATCTCAGTCATGGTGCCCTTTTGAACAGTGTGACTTATTGCTTATTTCTGGTGATCTTTGTGGCCCCATAATTACTTCTTACCCATCCATTTTTCATACCAGAAGCCTTACTCTACAGTCTGGTTCCAGACTTCTGCCACGTTCCTGCTGGTGACATGTGTCTCTGAGCAAGGATCTTGGTCTTTTCCCTCTGTCTCAGCTTCCCCACATCTCTCTCCAAAGGACTAAAGGGGCACCTGCATCGAGAGAAAGGGAAGAGAAATCCCATCCTGGTGCACAAGGTGGTGGGAAGCCCCCCAGGATGCCCACACACTGGCTTGTGTGCGAGGATGACCTCGGTGTGCTCAGAACCCACAGCCCCCGCTGAAGAGGTGTGAGTGTAGCAATGTGAGGAGAGGAAAAAAATTTCAGAAGCAACACTCAGGTTATTGGAAGCCAGAAGGGCGAGTCAGGGAACTGGTTATTTGGAGTAGTTGGTGATTTGGTTTTAAATAGAAAGGTTTGTAAACAGACAGGTTTGAGTTCTCGGGGAGTCCCTTTGAACGCACATCATCTTCTGATAACCCAAGTGCTTTGTGCATGTCCCACTGCCTTTCAAATTTAAATTTCCCTTATAGGAAATTAATACGCCTGATTATTTCCCAACAGCTTCTCTGTTAGTCCTTGCAAAGTTGTCCACATACACATATATTTTTTTTTTTCCTAGGTTCCCCCCTGCCCCCCCCAAATATATGCACTGATCTTCTGTGTTCTTTTAATATCTTCCAGGAGATTTCCATTCCCCACATCAAGTCTTTCTAAATTGTCTCTTTAATCCCCAGGTTTTTAATGCTTGGCAATGCTAGTTGTTCTGAAGTGCCATGATGGGAAGGTGGAGGGGTTTTTTTTTTCTTTCCCCTCATTAGCTGCTTTTAACATTCACCTCCTTTGTTTGTGTATCTTCTTTAGATTCCTTTCCCTTTGTGGGCAGGGCTTTGCTCTTCTGAGGTGTTAATAAGCCTCTGGCAGAGATGACATCTGTGGCAGAGGACATTAAGTTCTGAAAAACATACTTCTTGTGTTATGAGGCCCGTTACCTCATCTGAGCAACTACAGCTTTTAAAGAGCAAGGACAAAGGAAACACTGGCTTAGGGCTGCTTCGTGGTGGGTGGGTTTTTTTAATATATCAAGACTCGAGCTCAAAGTGTTTGTATGGGAGAGGGGGGAAGAGACTGCCGAGGGGAGGAACAGAGAGGAAAACTTGTGAAGGAGAAAGGAAAAAGAGAAGGGGCTATTTAAAAATACTGTGCATCGCTTAAACCAACACCTAGCGAAGGATAAAGGCTTTAGAGTGTGTATACGTGATCCATCCATCTGTTCATCCCTTTTATCCAATCCTATAGTCATGGGTATCATAAGAAGGAAGAAGAGTGGTTAAAGCCTCCCCATCACAGGCATGTCAGATGTTCCACACTGAACGAGATCAAACCAGGGATTTGCAGCCTGTGGGATGCAAAAAGATGTCGTGGAGGGATAAGTGCTCTTCCCTTCCCATATTGACAAATGGGAGGGGATCCTTTTGAGCAGGCTGGGGAAGAAAGGAGAGGAGAGGAGAGCAGAGCGCTGGCATCGCCCGCACGAGGTGTTGGTGATGGCTGGGTTACCATCTCGCTGCTACCGGGTGTAACTGTCTAAATAGTTGCAAACTGAGTGCATCAAGACCTTGTAGCTCTTCCTTAACCTTCTGTCACTGATATCACCTGCTAAACGTTTTTGGGGTAAAAAGAGGGTTGGTGCTTGTTTAGACTTCAAGTGTTTGCACCCCAAAATAAATTTGAGTTAGAATCAGCAAAACCAGTTCTTTCTTCTCCTCCTATTCCACCTTTCTTTAAAGTTCCTGGCCTTTACCTGGCAACGTTATTTTTTTGCAATATTTTCATTTATTTCACGTTGTCCCACAGGATGTTGTAATAGAAACATGACAAGATGCTTTCTGGTCTGTGAAAGTCAGTCTGACCTGACATACTAGCTGATGTCTGTTTTTAAACGAAGGTACCAATTACTTGGCTGCCGGGTGAGCACCTTGTTGTCCAGCAGATTGTTCTGTTGTAGCATTTTCATAGCTGTTGGTACCTTGAAAGCCGAATAAAGCAAAAAGGTTCATTGCACAAGGGCAGAGCTTGATCTTTCCCTCTCCAGTTGTAGGCAGATGGAAGACAAGTCCTCGCCACAAACTGGGTGATGGGCTGATGGTAGTTACATTGCTGTGCCTGAACCAGGTCGTGCCTGTGCCATCACCCAGCCCTCGACAGCGGTGGGGGGCTTGGATCGTGCCTCCTCGATGCTGCTTCTTCAGCTCATCACAATCCCTCCCCAGCCCAGGGCAGGGGACCAACCCCGCAGCCCCCAGCGAAAGCCCTTCACCGGGGGCTGCTGTCACCTCCCCAAGGACACCTTTCCTGACGGATCTGTTCTCAGCTCCTGAAAGGCAGCCAAACCCCTGTGTGAGAACTGCAATGAAAAACTGGCTGGCACACGTTTCCGCGGTGGAACTAGGTGACTTCTGCGCCTGCAGATTGACGGTATCGCTGCTGCTGGCATGACAAAGGCTCTGCGTGTTGTAACCCTGGCACCAATCAGTGCCACGGATACAAGCTAGCCTCCTCTTTCATTACTCACAGTAGCTCCTTCCCTGCTTAGGAAAAAGAGCTATTTCTGGCCCTGGACAAGGTGACCTCCATATGGCAGATTCTGCCACTCACCGTGGGGACTCGAGCTAGGCACATGCTCCTCGGGCAAGGCAGAGAGACGCTCTCAACCAGTGGGCACATACAAATGTGTGTTGCTTTCAAAGCAGCAGACCGGCTTTTTCTCAAAAGAAAGAGATGATAATTAAAAGAAAATACTCGGGAAGAAAAATTCTTTTGACTTTGCCCATGCAATTAAGGAAAACAAGGGCTTTCTGCAGCTGGGATGTTTGTAATATTGCAAACCTTTACCTGGGATGTTATGACAAGAAAAAATGGAGATAATTGTCTATATATTTCCCCCGCTCCTGTGCCCAGAAGGGGAAAACTCAATTCCTGTGCAAGGAATAGGTGTCATTCTCCCTAGGGAACTGCACGAAAGCACACTTCCTTGGGCAAAGCTGTGCTGCTGTAAGCAAGGTGACCCAAATTCGTAAAGAAAAGGAGAGGCTGAGGGGCAGCCTGAGGAAGGAAGAGGAGCAGGAGGGAAGAAGCTGCAGTGTTTCCCTGGCTGGGGCCGGGTGCTGAGCCGGGGAGCGGTGGCTGCAGCTCAGGAGTGTTGCACGAGGCTGCTTGTCCCATCCGTTTGGATCAGACATCAGGGGAGATACAGAGTCCCCAAAATTAGGGGAGGGGAACTCTGTTCCCTGCGACTTCAGACGAGTAGAAGCACGGGTTACCACCGGCCTTTGCGTGCTATGCCCTAGAAAATGTGGGCGAGCCCAAGTGCCACCCTCTTCGTGCCAAATTCTGCTATCCGACCTGCGTGGTGCAGCCCTCTTGCTATAAAGAGATTTCCACAGGTTTAGCCACCAGCCAGTATTTTTGTATATAAATACATATATATATATTTTTTTTTTTGCCAAGTGCATCTAAAGAACTGCCAGCATTGCAGTAACAGAACTGTAATTTTAGTTGAAGAATCACTCTTAATTCTATGGGAGCACAGCTTCCCTTGCAGCTCCACAGCCCTGATTTCAAGCTGTGGGACCCAGAGTTCCCCAAGGCTGCAGTATTTTCCCTGCAACCCTCTGGGTTTAGTAGCAGGCTTTCAATGGAAGCATTATGTGCTGAAAGAGCCTCGTTGCCCGACATGGCTTAAAAACATATATATATATATATATGTGATCTATAAGGCAAGGAAGAGCACGCTCTGCCCTGCCTGCTGGTGCCTCCCGTTGGATTTCCTTGAGGCAAAGCAGATCTCCACACACAGCTTCCCAAGTGGAATGTGCTGTTCGAGTTGTCGCAGGACACGGAAGGTACAGAAAGGCAAGATCTCATCTTGCTATTTGTGGCAATTTATATTTGGAGCTGCTTGAATAATTCACGGTGGATCTTAACTATTCCTTTTTCTGTGATCCTTATTCCAAGGTAGTTTTTCTCATTATCTCAGTGGTTTGGCTAATCTTTTTTTTTTGCTATCGTGGTACTAGAGGTAAACTAGCAAGGATCGCATCCTTTTACTGCTGAACAGGGAACTTTATGGCAATGAGCAAAACAGTAGCAGCTTAACAGTCCCTGCTTTATTGGGCGTCTGAAGAGATGTGTTGTGCCATCTTCTCTCTGCCTTTCTGCTCAGCTCCTCGCTCGTACGCTCGTCGAAAGCAGGTATCCTGCTCATAAATCCCTTCTTCAGGCAGCGATGAAGGCAAACACAATGGATGTGTGTTCTGCAGCCAGCAGCAGTCCGTGGGTGGAGATATCTGCGCGCAGGGTTTCACGAGAGGCGTGCATTAGAAGTATTTAAGAGTTTGTTTTACAGGCTCCGTTAGGATCTATCTTTCTGTTGATGCCGAAGTTAATGTTCTAAATGTGTTTACAAATCCCAGTACCTTATTTCAGATGTGAGGGGGTGTCTGGGGATGGTGTTTCAGCTCTCTTTGTGCAGACGCAGGTGAAAATCCACATTTCCCTAATCAAAACCATCATTCTGCTTTCTTCCCAGTGATGTTCCTGCTACTCCGGTCTTGTTTCAGGAGCGCCCAACCCGTGCTAGGGTCAGTAAACCAGCAAATGAGGCAGAGTGCCTCTCTGGGGGGCTGCAATCACTGTGATTGGGTTTTTTTCAGCCCCCCAAATTCAGATTCTAGAGGCTTTACTGGAGTGACCACATTTGGCAGCTCTTCTCTAGGGACATGATCCAGTGTCTATTGAAAGGAGGAAAACAAAACCCCTCCCGTTGACATCAATTTTTGTGGGCTTCGGATCAGCCCTTAAATGTATTTTCCTGTTCAGCATCTTTTTGTTTTCCTCCTTTGGATTATCTCCACCCCCAACTCCCCTCTCTATTTTTCCTTCATCCTTCTCCTTGGAAAAATCAAAGTTCCCAGGTTGGAACGTGATTCTGCTTTCCAGGCTGGGCAGATTCGATCTGTAGTGGGAGTTTCTCATAGGGCACAAAAATATCTGGAGGACGTTAACTGTCCTGCATGACCTGCTTGTTGTTACTTTCTTACGTAATTTATTTGGGGGTTGTTTGGTTGAGGGTTTTTTTCTTTTTTTTATCAGGATTTATATCTAAAAGCATCTCTCCTAAGCTCTAGCCGCTTGCTAACCCTGCCAAGTCCAACCAGCCAAAAATATATCTCACCTTACTTGGCTTGTGAGCATTTTTGTATCTTTAAAAGTTAATCCAGCTCTAAGCTGGATTAATAATGGAACATCCCTTTAACCAAAGGCACCTAAGGTCAAGGCAGAGCTATGTGGGTATTCCAGGCTGGTGATTGCAGAATTTTTTTGTCCTATATAGGACCCCATATGATTTTTTTTTTCAGCAGTATTTTTCCTGCTGGACTGAAGGAGGAGCAGAGGAGTGGGAACAGGGCTACACTGACAGGAGAACAGGCAATCTGAGAGGTCAATGGAGGTGCAGGGTATGGGATGAGCAGGAGTCTAAAGGGAAGACGGACCAGGAAAGCATCAGCCTTTTGGTGGGGGAGAGTCGGAGGGGTGAGCTGAACTCGTCGTACGGATTAAACAGAGGCAGGCTGGCACGAGGATGCCTTTCAGGATGCTGGAGTGACAGCAAGCACACTCGAGCTGCGTTCGCGTGGTTCGTGTCGTCACCGGGGTGCTTTGATGTGCTCGGTTCGCCTTGTAAATCCCGGCTGTCTGTCGTTTCTTCGGCAGCGTTATATAATGCGCTGTTAAGATCACCGACTGTGCACCCTCGGAGCAGCAAAACGCTTTTCCCTGTTACCCCCTTGAATAAAGAAGATGCGGAGAGATCCTCGGATACTCCCCTCCTCCTGTTTTTAGTTCAGAGCCTTTAAAAATAAAATAAGGAGGAAGTGGAGGGCCTGGTTTTTGCTTCCAGGCAGGGCTGTTCCTATCAGTGGGTGCTTTACTGGAACCAGGTCAACTGGAGTGGGTGCTTTACTGGAGCCAGGTCAACTGGAGTGGGTGCTTTACTGGAACCAGGTCAACTGGAGTGGGTGCTTTACTGGAGCCAGGCAAATTGCCCCCAGGGTCGGAAGTGATGTGAGAGCAGCGTTGGGCCTTTGACCCCTGAAAATGCGATGGCAGAAAGGCGGTGGGTTTGTGTCGGAGCCGTGTCCTGCTGAAGCTCACGTTGGGGTGGGATCCAGCAGTAAAGATGTTAAACCACAGCGAGCTGGGGCTGCTTCTCCTGAAGGCAATAGGAAATTTAACCAGCTTGAAGCCTGTGTTTTGGGGCTGTTGTTTTTCCCTTGAAACGTTATTCTCTTCCCTTTCTTCTCTTGAAGCCCAGAAATCAATGCTTTTAAAAGATCCCCGATGGATAGGTTTCTGAAGTGTTCTCTTTATTGTCTGTTTTAGTGCTTTTTCTCCCCATTTCTCTTGCTCTCTGACATGAGTTGCTGGGGTGGCTGGAGTGGGAAGGGCACACTGCATCTCATCAGTGAGGGACATTCCAACCGGGCAAACCAACACAGCTTCTTCCTGAACGTGCTCACTGGGTGGGCTGCTTGCCCAGTCTGAGGTTAAGGGCTGCGTCAAGCCCTGAGATGACGGGTGCTTTGGGGATCCAGAGGGATGGAGGACTTCAGTTCAAAGTGTAGATGTAAGTCAGAACTTGGTTAGCCTTCGTCTTTGGAGAAAAAGATGGGTTTCATCTTGCTTCCTCCACCCAAAGCCATTTCATTCATTCCCTCTTGAGTCTTTCTGGCAGAGCCTTCAGCCATTTGGCACTTTAATAAGACTACAAAGAACAAATAATATAACAGGCTGTAAATGTCTAACAGTGGGGGATTTGACCTTCTGGGTGCTTACAGGAGCTGGGACAGCAGTGACTGGCCAAGGGATCCAGCTGAGCACCCCAACTCCATCAACCCTCAGACCTGTGCTTTCATACATCACATGTTTTTAATTGTCAGAGTACAAAATTTGGATTTGAGCATAAAATACCTGATAGCTTGGCCTGTTCTGGGGGAATCACGCTTGAAACCGGCGTAGGAGACACATTCATCTATCCCTATATACATACGTATAGTTATTGCTGCTGAAGCATGTCTATTGAACATCTCAGTATGTTTATCAATGATGGATGAATCATTGATATTTTTAATAGCAATTCCCTACAATTCTAAACCAAATGTTCCAGGCAGTGAGATCCCGAGCAGAGCTGCACAAAGATCTCCTAACCAGGCCAAAGGCATCTTTCTTACCTAGAAACCCCCAGGTTATAAGATACAGTAGCTGTAAATTCTTGACAGATGGAGCTGAAACACAAGCTGTTGGAGAACATCTCCTGGGCTGGGTGGCTGCTCTGCTAAAATAATGCCACGTGGCTGCCCGGGCCATAACCCAACTGAGAGGAGGAGGAGGCTGTCATCTCTGGGCGTTGGTGTCCTGCTCGTCACCAAGAGATCTAGTCAAGCAATTGGCCCCCTGTTAAACCCAGCTCAGCTCCTCAGCGTGTTTGCAGGGGCAGGGAGGCCGTGACGAGAGCTTCCTCTTATTCAATGCGCGCCTTTGCTGTCCTGACCGTTTCACTCGTGATGTGGAGATGCAGCCCAGGGAGAGACGTTTGGGCAAGTCCACATGCGCCCGTGATACGTTAGAGCCTGTTCTGGGGAGGGGCTTTTCCTCTCTCCCCCCTTTTTCACATGATGGAGTCGTGTGGAGGGTGAAGGAAGCTTTAGAGAGTCGCGGCGGTGACTGAGCTGTTGCGTCCTTTACGTGCGTTCATAGACCTGTGGTGTAGTGTGGGCACAGTTATAAGCAGTGAAATGCACACAAACATGTATAGCTGCATGGGTATATGTGTCTAATGAGCAAGCCTATTGAGCTACAGGAAGAGTTGGGGAGTGTCTCATTTTCCCAGCAAAAGGAGGTTGATCTACAACTTTTCCACATGACAAAATAATTAACATTACCAACAGGAGAACTGGTTTTCTACAGAGGCAATGTGTTTCATTAACCCCGCCTCACCCCCTGAAACAGTTCTGCTACTCCCTAAGACAGAGGAATCCGCTCCCACCTACATGTCAATAAATGGTTTTTCCTGTTTTTGTGAAATAATTTGGCCTTTTTGTGTTGTCCCTGCCCAGAAGTGAATAAACTGAAGATCTTCTGGAGCCTGTTAAACCATTGCTCTGTAATCTCATAATGGAAAGCAGGATTACTTCTTGTGTAACACGTGCAGGACACATCTTTGCATGATGCTTACGTTGGTCCCCTTACCTGGCTGGAGGTCTCAGCTGCCCTACACAGGAGGCTCCCCAAGGTCCCTGCAGCACCTTCATCTCACATGAGATCCCCTGTCCTCTGCTGGGACCATCTGAAGGATTTCAGTCTAACATTTTACCATAAAATCAGTAGTAAAATCAAAATACTTACTAAAATCCCTTAGCCAAAAACCATACTATTAATTTGCTGGTATTTTTTTCCACCAACTCCATGAAACTACAATGCACATGTCATTGCATGTCATTCTTTAAAGGTGAGGGGTTTACATTTAAAACAGCCCTAACTGGTGGGTCTGGACTCTGTGGTAACAGCAGATTGAACTTGCTCTCGGCTGCATTCAGCAGAAGCAGCAGAGCTGGGAAATGGACCCCCTGTGCAACTTGTGAATAATTCAGGTGCCTCAAAATCGCACAAGGGAATATATATATATATTTATTATTATTTTTTAAGTAACGTCTAATCAGCCCTTGTCACACAATGCCACAAGGGTTTAATGAGATGCCAAAAAGAGCCACCTCGGAGCAGCTGCAGCTTGAGCTTGTGTGGGTAAAAGACCTAATTCTGTGTATGGGTGTGTTTATGTGGCTGTACAAACGTAATAAAATAGTTGGGGCAAGTGTTCTCCTGAATGCTTCAAGAAAAAGGAGATTCAAATGGATTCGGCACGCCCGAGCTGATAGGCTTTTTTTTTTTAAAGTGATCTTCTGAATCTTCAAGATGTCCTTGTTTATTTTCTTTGATTGTGCTTTGATTTAAAATTCTAGGCTCATTAAATGCCATAAAAAGAAACATTTACATAATTTACAAGCTCTTTATATGAACATTTTAATAAAAGAACACACCTTTAAATTAAATCACAAAGGCATATGACATCTTTGAAGGAGAAACTTATATTCCCAAACACAATAAACATTCTTCTATTACTATGTTAATTTGGAAAACAGGTCATGGGAAATTAAATTGCTTAAAATAGGTCACCAATTATAACTCTGCATTCTATTAAAGCAAATGCATCTCTGAAATCTTTATTAGTTTATTTTAATTAAAGGCAGAAAAATATTCAGTGTTAAATTATTGCCATTTGTATGTTTTACATTGATATGGACACACATTTATTATGCAGCGTAAAATGCTGCACGTCTCTGTCATTATGATGCTCGTATTGTTCTTAGTTACTTCACCCATAAAATAAGTCTGGAATAATGTTGTGTTTGAAGCATAAAAGGAGGGGACCCCAAATGAAGTAGCGGGGCAAATTTAATTTGCTCATTTATGGAAGGAAATGCAAAAGCAAATGCCGTCTGTATTTGAAAACAGTGGCTGACTTCTTCAAGGCTGTCCCTGGTGGAGGAAAGGCCTGAATTCCATTTGTGTTTGTCCTTCATAGTAGGCTTCTAAATTAAATACGTTGGGGTGTATTCCCCATTGATGTTCTCTGATAAATTCATTAATCCTAACGGCAATTTGCATACAAGCCTACGGTGAGGTCTAGCTGAGGTGCTTTAAGGCAGGTGCAGAGATAAGCTGTTCCTTTTGGCCAAGACAGGGTCCTAAAGTGGCTTTAGCATCAATAAATACCAGAACTGAGTCAAAGAGAATCCCCCCAGCAGACCCCCCGAAGCAGGACCATGCAGAGCCCTGGGGAGATGTCGCCTCTGCCCACCTCTTGTCCTGTCAAAAATAAGGGATGGTGGCTTCTCATGCGTATAAAGAAGGAAGATCTTGAATGTATGGATGTAGTAATGGATTTCATGGGACACCAGGAGCATCTCTGTCGGGTTTGTAGGGTCGTGTTAAGGAGCCGTTCATGAGCACACCATTGCTGTGTGTTCTCTTTGTGTTCTCCTGTTGAATATGGGTGCCCAGCCCAGTTGGAGGTCACCAGGGCTTCACAGAGCTGGTTAGAAATGGTTTGCACAGTCACCACAGAGGAATTTTATTCTCTAATCCTTCCAAATCAGGATGGTGAGGGTCTCGGACACTCCTAAGAATTAGTGAAGAAGCATAAATGTCCTTTTACCTTTAAGCTGTTGGTTCAGATTCAGCTTCTTTTTCTGCTCACTGGTCTCAGGACCCCAGGAGTCCTCTCTGTGCTTGCAGGGCGGTTGGTAAGCCCTTCTGCAAGCTCTCAGCAAGCTCATGGGAGGGCAGCAGCTGGATGGGGTCCTCCTCAAGGTAAGGTCGGATCCACATCTTCATCCTTCGCTCGAATTCCTGTCTTCTGCAAGAGCAGAAGCAGACAGTTCTGGTGTTCAGTCTTTTTCTGTGAAGACCTGCCTGGGCAAAGCAGAACAAGACGATCATTTTGGTTTCTTGCCAATGGAGTCACCTATAGATTTCTCGTGTGCAATTTTTATTTTTTTCTTTTAGCTGCTCAAAGCACGTCCTTAAAAGAGACTCAAGAGATCTTTAAGTCTAAACAATAAAAGACCTATTACTTACCCAGGAGACCAACAAGAGCTCTCAAGGGTAAACCCACATTAATTATGTATTTGAGCATTTGTATGTCATGCATTTAGACAGCATCCGTGTTATTTACCGAAGAGCTGGTAATGGCTGTGAAGCGGTTGTGATGATCCAGGGTAAATACGAGCGGCTGAGGATTGGAGGTGACACGAGTGGTCGCAAAAGCTGGGGAGGGAGCTCCAGGCATCTCGCCTCCCTCGCCCTGACTGGCTTGCGCTCGCTGCTGATGTTTTGTCAGCCTGGGGATGATGTAAATGGTGAACGGTAGCAACGGAAAGCCGTGTACTTTTGCTGTTATTCAGACTTTTTTTTTTTTTTCCTTGTAGCCGTGACTGTAAATTCCCTTTAAAAAAACTCCAGACGTGTACGATGTATATGATTTATACGCAGTGCTTTCCCTCTGTAGAAACAACAGAAAGGGTTCCTAGCAAATATTGCTGTCTCCTTCAGCAGAAGGAAAAGCAACCAGTGTGTGCCACCAGCCTGACATGGTACGTGAGCAGCACAACCCGAAACCAAACCCAAACCCCAGCCCTGTGCCGTCGGTTGTGTTGCTGCTGTCACAGCTCGGGGGTCAGCAGGGCCAGAGAAACCATCTCTCTGCCAATCCACCTTTTTCTTGGGGGACGAATTGGGGGGAGGAGAGGTGGATTTGGGCCAGTCCTTCCTCCTTTCCTTTTGCACTGAATGGTGTTTCCAAAAGAGACGCTGGCTGCCCGCGTGACTCTGTGTCTGAATAAGGATTAGAAAAACAGTATTATAAATAGGAACTAGATGGTTTAATCAGGATAACTTATTAAAGACTGTGTAGCTAATATAATAATATAATATATCAAGTAACAACAAAACAGAACAAGCAAAGCTTAAAATTAAGATCCATCAAGCACTTTTGTTGCTTCTCTTCTGGAATCAAATTTGCTGAAGCTTAAAGTGCGTTATTAGTTTTCTGGAATAGCCTGTGTGTATTTCTGCCCACCTTTCTTACAGCTGTAAGCAGTTCCTTGTTTGCAATAAAGCTATTACTTAAGTTATAGTCGTTATTGATCACATTTATCATCTCTGTTTCTTCCTGTGGCCCTGACATTCTGCCTGTTAGAGCCAGTGGGCAATTATACTTTTGTTTTCAGTTTTGACTCCAATACCTGAGGAGTTTGTACAGACGTAAAGGGTCTGTGCAGGACTGGGTCCAAAGCTGAGATGTCTTCTTCAAAGTCCCGAGTCAAGAAAATATTTCCTTCAGAGCATGACTGAAACACTGTCAGCACGTCGCTGCAATCACTGGGATTTCAACGTGCTTGAAATTAAAAATCATCTCAAAGGTGGATGGGTTGCAGTCAGTTCTCAAATGCTTTCTTGAACTGTTGTTTGGATCTGCAAAGTTTTACGCCAAAGTCATAAGAATCATTTTGGATATATCGAGGACAAAAACACAGCCAAAGTGCTTCACCAAGTCTGCAGCTTCTGCTCTGTATTTCCGTAGGAAGAACGTTTTGTTTGGTTTAACTTTCAGGGTATCGGGCTTGGTTTTGTTTTTAAATCTTGGTCCAGGCGCTTTCCAAATGCAAAAGTTCAGATTATACAACTGTGCAAACAGCATTACTATAATCTGCATAAAGATGGGTGAGGAAGAGCCATGGTATTAGCAGTTCATTAATATGCAATGAAAAGCTTATTTGCACTTTGTCTAAAAGTAACAGTGACTTCAGGTTTTCTCTCATTCGCATAAACGATACAGCACAAGGCTAAACCGCTCCAATAATAGCCCTTAATAGAATAATCATTTAAAGATTTTATGTATAGGCAACTGAACTGTCCATTTAGGCCCATTTAAGTTAACGTACAATACACAGCGAGGAGGAGCCTGTAAAAGAATGTGCTAATTTACTGTTTCCCAGGCAGCATTTACAGGGGTCATTTTTCATGAACTACCGTAGTCACTTAAATCATAATAATTCATAATAAACATCAAAGGCTACTGGAGAGCGGGGTTCATAAAAAGGCAAAAAAAAGAGCTGCCCCGTGCTCGTATTTGCCTTTAGCTCGGACCACTGCCGGAGCATCAGCCCTGAGAATTTTAAATGTATTGACAGCTTCATACCAGCAAAGCTCGATGGGTAATGGGGCTGGCTACACCTGCATTGATGACCAAAATAGTCCTCCCCAGAGGTGCACTTGCCCTCTAGGAAATAAATGCTCGCCTCTAGTAGATAAACAGCCGACAACGATCCCTCTGCCAAGAGTTGTTGCACGGTCCGGGGGAAAAGAAGCCTCTGAACGCTGCTCCCCCTGCTCTTCTCCAAAGAGATTTGGGGGGTTGTAACTTGTGCTCTCAATCCTCCAGTGCTTTTTGGGATCCGACCCGCTAGGCTGCCAGCGCTGCCGAATTGCTCCCTTTCACCCAAATATTTAATCGTTGAAGCCAAACGTGATGAATTTTAATTTGTAAACCTCTCCTTATGCCCGGCTGGTGGCAGAAAGCGGAGCCCATCCCTGCTCCACGCTGGGTGGGGAGAAGATGCTCAGGGTTGAAAGGCACTTTTGCCAGGCAGTGGCCACAGAGGGGATGGATCGAGGACCTTCCCTTTTCTCTTTCTTTTGGAGCAGAAATGCCATCATTTTTCAAGGCACACACCAGGTGCCCCACGATGGGGTCAGGCAGCTTAACCTGGGAATTGCCTGCTAGAAAGCTCCTTGCCATCAGTAACAAAACGAACCGCACCGATCTGTCTCGGTGCCATTTCCCACGTGCGTTCGAATGGTGGAACGGGAAGGACCCAAGCTGAAGGTGTTGACTGTTGCAGGTGTGGAGATGGTTGTACGAAGCCTCTTCCAACAGCGTAGCAGCTCCATCTTCGCTCCTCGCCTTTCCTTCCCTTGGTCCGGCAATATTCCAGCCTCAGAGCTTGATCCTGAGCAGCGCTGGCCACCCGTTAATGTCAGAGGCTCCAGAGCTGCTGACGAGTATGGTTCCATCCTTTTAAGCAAGGTTTTCCTGTCAGAGAGGATTTCTACCCGTATAAACCCATTGCTTTTTGTGCGTTTGGCTGCTGAGTTGCATGCGAGAGCCCCATCAAGCCAAAACATCTCTAACTTTTATAATACCAGCAACCTCTCTGCAGATGAACTCTGGATCTGAAATATTCATTTTGGTGGCACATCTTAATTGCATTGCAATTATTTCTGGAGTTACTCTGAGTGCTTTTTCCTTTGCTGCCTCTACATTTTCCATAGACTCTTACAGCATTCTTTGAATCAAATGGTGCTCAGATACCATGGTGATGGTTGACCTTGTTATTATGGGTGACCTCTTTCTTTTGGCCTCGGACAGCCATGGCTGACAATAGCGAAGAGCATTTGCTGTTTCTGTCTCAGGATATGTGGGTGTTTTACAGTCGGCATGTGAGACGGTGGGTGCAGATTCAACGGTGGATTTTAAATCATAAAGCAGGAAGAATAAAAAAGTCAAACGTGCGGATTCCATTACCAGAGGCTCAGCTGATTTCTTGACACTGCCGTCAGCATCCCTGACATCACGAATTCCAGTTACAGGGAAAACAGATGACACCATTTTTGCGGGGGCAGGGGGAGTGGAATATGGATCTGCTGAGAAAGCACCGTGATTTTCCACCTTGGCTTTGTGTGTGTACAAGCACGTACTGGGTGGGGAAGAGTTAGGTATTCAAATCTTTTGCCTGCGTAGCATTAAACGTCTTGATTTGGTCTTGTAGGAAAAAAAAAAATATATATATAGGGTAGGAAATTCAGCCTGCAAACATGATCTCATAGGGGTGTCTGTCAATTCATTTTTCAAAATAATATATGTATGTGTACGCACACACGCAGACACAGAGAGATGCTTCCCTTTGGACTCCCAAGATTTTCATTACTTTAAGCACAACAGCCCTGGTCAGGCTCAGGAGAATAAATTGTGAAATGCTACAGTGTGGATGGATCTATAAAGTGAAAAATCCTTATTAAAACCAAAACAAAGAAAAAAATGGGAGTCAAATTTCTGATGATTTTATTTGACCACGAGTAGGTTTTGGAATTTGCAGCCTGAACCTTAGAGACTCTGAGCTGGAGAGCAACTGCTAAGCTGGCTGCCCAGCAGCCAGTTACACTCCTGCTTTGAATGTTTAAACATCCTCAAAACAGAATGAATTTTTCATCTATCACTTCAGCAAACAATCTGGCTCCTGTGTGCTGAGGGGATGAATAGCCACGCGTGTGGGATCTTAATGGAAAAAGACAAGGAAGCATGAAGTGATGCTTTTGAAAGAGCATGAGAGGATCCCACCTCACTTGCGTCTTCGGGAGTTAGATGTCAAGAATTGCGTTTTGCAACAGCATGACTTAATAAGTTTCCCCTTTGCCGTCTGCCGTCATCTCTGCGGTGCCAGGAAAAAAAAAAAAAGGGCTTTTCACTCAACGTAGTCTTTTAGGCTGCGGGATTTTTCTTGGGGTTTTAGAATCTCACACCAGATTTCAAGAGGCTTTGACAATGTCTGTTGAGCTCCCTACTTCCTTGGCTTGTCTTCCATGCGATGCAGGAGGTTTTGCTAGAGCACGTGAGCACGTAGCTGCCTCTCTGCAAGGCTGTGGTGAAGGTGTCCAAAAGATGGACCATCTCCTAGCTCCCTTCTGTTGTAGAAACACGGGCAAGAGAGAAGGTTTATAGAAATGAAAGAGGCTCTTTACAGTCCCCACCCCATTTCTTGCTTCTTTTTCATCCTTATTCTCCATATTGATGACTAAGTACCAGCTTGGCTTACTATTTGTAGCACTCTGGTTGCTTGTAAAAATAGCCGATTTCCTATTGAATTTCTTTTATTTTTCTATTTCTGATTTATTTTTATGATCTCAACATTTTTCTCAGTTTATTTCGCCTTCCAAGTGCACTGAGTATTTAAAGAAGAATTGCTAGATCAATGGGACTCCTCAAATCTGCCACAGGGGCAGTTTTTGGAGTAGTTTGTGAAGGTCTAGGGAGCAACTCAGCCTTTTCTAATAAAGCTGGAAAACTGAGATTCTCCCCTAGCACCTTCTCAGGAGCTAAGTCTGAAGAGGATTGTGTGGTGATATTTCACAAGAAAATCTTAATCATAGAATGCCTTGGATTGGAAGGGACCTCTAAAGATCAACTAGTCCCAACCCCTGCAGAAAGCAGGGCCATCCTCAACTAGATCAGTTTGCTCAGAGCCTCATCAAGCCTGAACTTGAATGTCTCCGGGGATCTTCAGCAATAAATTGACCGTAACTGTACTTTTGGAGTCATGGTCACTCGATCAGATTATAGTTCGTTGCAAACTTGACCATGGAAAGGGCAAATAAATGTGTTTTCATGTGGAATTAAGGTTGCCTCTGTTCTTCTCCTTGCACATAGTGTGGGTCTACTCAGTGGAGACACCTTGTGCTGAAGCCTTCTCTGGGGATAAAGTTATCTAGGGATGGGTTTCCCACAGCAGCAAGACCAGACTTGCTGGAAGACAAGGGTAAGAGAGGAAATAACAGGCCTTCAGCTCTGTCTTTCTCCTTAAAGACCCCCAGGCATGTAACAGTATCTCAGTACCTGGGACAACCTTAAGCAAGCGTTAAGTTTCCAAAGGTAACGAGACAAGGACAGCTCAGAAACAACTTCTGTGCTGCTATTTCCCTGGGAGTTTTCCTTTGTCAAGAAGGGCATGGGAAACTCATGTGCTTTGAAGATGGTGGAGATGTAGTCTTAGGGTTGTTTAGTTTGGAGAAGGTGCTTGGATGTAGTACATGGGGGTTAAACCCCAACTGAAGTAGGCAAGGCTTTGTCTAGTGAGATCTGGGGGCTGACAAAGCCCCATGAAGAATTTTCCCATTCCAGAAATACTGTAGGACTACGGTTTCTCGCCAATCTCCAGAGTGAAAACAAGAGAGGGAAAGAGCTCCATCCCGCTGATCATCCTGGTGGCCCTTCTCTGGACACGGTCCAGCACATCCATAGCCTTCCTGTGACAGGGGCTCCAGAACTGGATGCAGTGCTCCAGGTTGGGTCCCACCAGAGTGGAGTAGAGGGGGAGAATCCCCTCCCTCGCCCTGCTGGCCACGCTGCTCTTGATACAGCCCAGGACACGACTGGCCTTCTGGGCTGCAAGAATACACCCAAAAAACCCCACCCTGAGCGCAAGGCGTTCGTACCCCCTTGTAATTTCCTTTTTATGGTTTCCCAGATCGACGTCGCCGGTCTTTAATTGCAGCCAGCCTGCTGGGAAGCGAGGAGGGATCTCCTGGCTGTGTAGCAGCCGGGCAGAATTCGGCAGCAGCTCTGCCCCCACCCGCAGCACCCCGGGTGATTTCCTACAGTACTCAGTACAGTCGTCGGTATGTGCGGTGCATTAGTTAAGTTAATTACAACAGCACGGAGATTCATTGCAAATTGTTCGTAGTTAAAACTGAAAATTCACTGGAACAAGGAGTGCTAATTATATTCCACTTGTTACTGCTGTGTCTAGTTAATATTCCAACAGCTGCTTTGGCAAGATAATGATGGCTCCAGCAGAAATTACTGAACAAATAGATTTTTAAATCAGTAACAACATATTTACCAGGATTTTTTATTCCCCCCCCCCCCTTCATACACAAAGTTAAGCCCTGCCAGAGTTGAACATTCACATTCGCTGAAAAGTAGAGATAAAAAAGAAATAAAAATTCCACACTGCCATTCTTGTGTTAATTTGACCCGATTCAAAAAAAGAGAAAAGCTACGTGAGAAAATATTATTGACAAATCAATGCTTCTTTCCTCTCATGGAGAGATAGTGCTCTTCTCAGGAAAGCCCAGTGTAGCTTTTTTTTTGGTTGGCCACGCTCAGAGAGTTGCAAAGGGCAGCACCGGGCGCGGATCGGGGCGGTGGGGCTTCGGCTGCCGCTTGCCCAGAGATGCTTCTCCCTTCGTCACGGCCCGGGTGGGCAGCTGGATTGTCAGCTTGCAGTAGTGGCAGCGTGGCAATCTCTTCCTGCTCTTAGCTCTGGAGTTTAGGCACTCGACGGGGCTGGGGAGAGGCGTTCCCCAGCGCCTGCTGCTAGCACAAGGTTTCTGGAGTAACCTGCAGCGAGATCTTCCTCTCCCCGTGGCCTTTACGAAGCACGTGGACTCTGCGGGAACCATCGCGTAGATCTCGCTCTTTCTCCACGCTCTGAGGAATGGAGTTAAATGCTCACGAGGCCTTATGGGGCAGACAAACCTTTCTGTGGAAGCTGCAGGGCCATGACGTGGTGAAGGCAGGACCGGCTGCTCTGCTGAGTAGGAGCAGCACAGGTTGCTGAGGTTTTGCTCTGCTCACCTTAACCCATCGTGCACGTGACACAGGGAGGCTCTTTTGGGATAAAGTTTCAGCTTGCATCTAAACTCGTATCGTAGAATCAGAGAATGGCAGGGGTTGGAAGGGACCTCTGGAGATCATGGAGTCCAACCCCCCTGCCAGAGCAGGGTCACCCAGGGCAGCCCACACAGGAACAGAGCCAGGCAGGGCTTGAAAGTCTCCAGAGAAGGAGACTCCACAGCCTCCCTGGGCAGCCTGGGCCAGGCTCTGGCACTCTCACAGTGACACACAGCCTCACTCTTGTGACATGAAACAAATCATTTCTATGTCTGAGCCAGCAGGCAGTTTCAGGACTTGTGAGTGTCTTTGTCTCTGTCTGTAGAGGAGATCAGAGCCTCCCGCAACCAGCCTCAGAACCTGTCCAGCTGCTGCAGCTCGGACTGGTGTTGCGTCCCAGTAGCTGCCTTTCAGCAGGATGAGTCCACACAACCCGCCAGCTCCTGTGCCTGGGGATTCCCAAGACAAATCATCTCAAAAGTTTCCAGATTTTTGTCAGTAGAAAAGCATCTGCCTTCCAGAGGCGCGTGAGGCACCAGCAGCTCCATCCTGCCCTGGGAGCAGCCGAGGCTCAGTACGGCAGAGAGAACCGCGACCCTCACACCCAGGCAGCCACCCAACCGAGGGGGGAGCTCGGATTTTGTCACTCCTCCCATCTCGTGCACTTACCTCTGGGGACACACAGTAACCTGGGCGTAGGAAAAGAGGCAGGACGGGTTTTTTTTTTTTAATGAGTCGCCAACCAGAAGTTCAGCTGGTGCAGAATGTTTCGAATCGGAGGCAAAACAAACACGGTCGAGCGTCCGGGGTTCTTTTAACGGCTAGCACAGCTTCTGCTCTATTATTACTGCTATTACAGCTTGCAGCTGCAAAACGATCTGGAATTTCAACAGCAGCATGCCTCTTCATGCTGCTACAGGAACGTATATGCTCGCTTGTGCAAATCGACATGCACCTCTCATCCAACCAGGCTGGAGCTTCTGCATCACACCATCTTATAATTCATCTCCCGAAAAGGGGAAGAGTTAGGCTTGAGCACCTCGGCTAACAAGGGGGAACGTTTAGCAAGTGCCACCACGGAGTGAGCCTCCTGCTTTTCGAGGGAGAGCACAAGCAGGGCTGCCTTGCTGGAATTACTTTCGTTTTCAATTAGTTTTCTTTGGAAAGAGGATTTTTCTCCCGCTTAGCCATAACGCCAGGATGTGTGATAAATTCACTCTGGGTTGTTCCCTGTCTGGCAGAATCATTTGTGAATCAAGGTGGGGGGAAAAAAAAAAAAAAAATCTAGTTAGCAGCAATTGAACATATAAAGTGGGGTGACCAGTAACTCTCTGCCGCTGAGCCAACGCTGGTGTATGTCCTGTGGTGTCTTGTGGGAGGTTTCTAATTGCAATATGAGTTTTGTGTAGTAACCTACTGGGAGAAGGGGAGAATGCAATTGCTTATCAGTTTATCATTACAACCTTTTATTAAGGTTTTTTTTAATTAAAATGGAGCGACAAATGTACACTCTTATCCCTATAAGCAATCTTATCTAGTGTGACTGCTGCTATATTAGTGAACTAAATCCTCTTGATTACATTGGATGTGATCTTATGAAGTATGACAGCTTTACATATTAATAATAGGAACTGTCTGAATAGGCTGTCGCATGACCCTCTTCTCGGTGGCTCTCCACCAGCACAGTTTTAATCTATTTATCTCAGTCGCTTTCCAAGATAAGCTGTCGTACTCTCAGGAAAGTGCAGTTGTCCCCTTTTCACAGACAGGGAGCAGAAGCACAGAGTCCAGCAAAGACCTGGGACCACCTCCCTACAGCCTCTTTAACCCAGGAGCTCTGGCTCAATCCCTCCCTTCTTTACAGATGCAGAACAGGAGGGACTTATTTTCTTCTCCTGATCTCAAACTGAATCTCCTGGTGTTCCTGGCGTCAAATTTCTACTTGAATGAGATGAGCCACTCATCTCATCTCACGTTTAGTTGCTTCTGCAGCACCAGGAGTGAGGAGCCTGCTCTCCTGGGTAACCTGCCTCTGCAAAGGTGCACCTAAAATGGGTGTGCAAGTGGCTTGGGGGTCCAGGGAGCTGCAGGCATACGCCTGAGATAACAAAATGAGAAAGGGAGCCTAAATAATAGGACTGAAGGGCTACACTATAGACCCAAAGTTGCCATCACTACCATGGGTTTTGTGTGCTGTAACCACAGGCTCTTTATTGAACTATTTCTGACAAGCGTTGCTCTGACTGAGAAGAAAATGAAGTTCTGTGGCTTGATGAGAGCAATGAAGGATGGAGGGGCCTCTTGTTGGCTAGCTCATTTGCTTGCCCGGTTTCCCTGACTCTGCCTTAGGATCTCCTCCAGAGCAAGGGAAACCAGCATTGCTTTCCAGTCCCTCAGCTGCCGTAGCTCCGTGCCGCTCCGCAGCGGTGCGGAAGTGTAAGAGCCGTTCACCTCCAGCTTAGCTGTACAGCAAAACCCCATTCTGTTCCCCACAGCATCAGTACAGCGTGCTGAAGTTAGCAGAGTGGCTAAAACCTGGTTTGCAGCAGCAGGGGATGGGGTTAGGTGCTCCTGTGGAGCTGGCTCTGCCGCTCACGGGATGCTCTTGACATCTGCGCGTTTTATGACAGAATCCCTCCGGAGCCAGTGGGTTTTTATGGCAGACAAAAATATCAAAGCACTCTCTGTGGGTTAAAATTTAGAAAATGCGGAGACGCAGATGCCTGAGAAGGAGACACGGGACGCTTGACGCAGCTCGACTGCTGTAGTGCCCTCAAGTCACAACTGCTGCTAGAAGCGACCTCTGAAATCCTGTAGACCCAGCATCAAGCCAAAGAGAGTCCCAGGTGCTTACAGCCTCCGTGACTGTGTCTAAATTGGAGGCTGAATGTCTCTTTCCATCCCCAGCTCCACATGGCAGTATTGTTCCGTTAACGCTTTGTTTGCTTTTCCTGGAAAGTTTGGGGGAGGTTGGGTTGTGGCTCGTGCTGGCGGGTAGCGGTACCTCCTTTGCAAGGTCCAGTCGCTTCTCTTCATTGCATTCTAGAAGGGCACTTCATTACTGTTTCGACATTTATTCTGTTTTGTTAGTTCAAACTTTGTGTCCTTAATGGGAGGGACTTGCTTTAATAATAGTATTATTTCATTATCGACAAGCAACTGAAAGGAACAGCCTCATTTCCCTAGAAATTCCCCAGCCCTCACCCTGACACTCCATACGCGTCTGTATGACTTGATCACTCCTTTCAACTGGGCTGTTTCAGAGGACGTGTGGAGGATCAGCACTGGTCTTTGTCGGCTAAAATAGATGAGCAGCGAGCTTTGCTTTCTGTGCAAGGAGAAAGGAGCATGAGGAAATGCTCCAGGCGGTGCAGAGGAGAAAAAAACAAATCCGTTCCCCGGGGAAACTGGAAACGCTGATGCCCAGCGTGCTCATCCAGGTCTTGGTGGGGGGTGGTTCACGTGATGCAGCTTGACCATGGTATTATTAACCTGCTTGCACCGGTGATGCATCTTACGTGTTGCTGAGCATTCGAACCCCAGGGAAGCGTAGCTGCTTAGCTAGTGGTCTAATATATGGGTGTAGAATGAATCCGGTTGTGGAAGAGTGGATGTTAAATTTAGCCATAAATCTTCAGTACTCTGATTTGAAGATAGATCTCTACCTGTGATAAAAAGCATCAAAACATAAAGACCATTGTAAATAATCAAGCGGAAATAAATGTATTTAATATTTGGCACGGAGTTGACTCAGAACTGAGGCCATTTCCTTCCCCGATCCCTCCTCCGCTTTAACAAATTACCGCCCAGCGATTAATCTAAAGGGCCTCAGATGCCCCAGCCAAACAGTTGACGTGAATAATGGTTATGGCCCCACGTAATACACAGGGATCATAAACAGTTAATCTTCACCAAAAGGGAGAGTGAAATATAGTTTGATATCATTTTTAATAAAGAGAATAAATTAGGCTTTAAATATCATAGCACATCTTTAAACGCTGGTTACAGCTCCTGCACGCAGAGCGAATTAGCAACTGAATAAGTGTGTCAGGGGTTATCGGCTGAATTATTACCTCCCAGTCCACTTTGCATTATACTGGTCGTTGTGTCCATGGTAGCTGGCAAGCTGGCCACCTGCTTATGATGGCTGTGCAGATAACCAGCTTTGTCTGACGAATTAAAATGGTGGCTTTAATCTTGTCGTTAATTCCTAATTCCACTAGTAACATCAGTCACGTGAGGGAGGAGCGCATTGTTCTCCTCTGTTTACTTATTGATATTTTAGGGTTTGATGATGTCCAGTCTCGCCGGGATGGCAAATTTAACTCTTCAGGTCTGGCCTGGAAGTGCAGTCACAGCCGTGGTTTATCGTCTGCCGTAAATCCCGTGTCGGCAAGCCAAAAAAAGGAAGGGGTTAAAATGAAATTCAGTGCACACGTCCCTTCCCTCTGGCTGTGCATCGGATTGAATTCTAAGAAAGATTGATGGTGGGCTTTAAAATTAATTGCAAGCACAATTGTTATTATTAATACACGCGCGTATAGATCTAATAACGCTACGTGAGTCTGAGGAGTAACGGTGCTGCGAGAAGGCAAACCGGGTGGGAGCAGCTACTTTGGTTCTGTTTATCAAATGATGCTCACCTCTGCTGTACCGCTGCCTTCGAGAGCAAGAAATAGTTGTTAGAGGAGTTGCTGCAGAGAGGCTGATTGTGTTGGGGTCTTGGGCAACCCATGAGGAACAACTTTAAGCAGTCCCCACACCGGCAGCGGTGGGAAGCGATGTTGTTGCTCCTCGCACGGGATTGTCATTTGTCACTCTCTGATCTCTCCTGCTCCTTTAGGATCTCCACAGACCCAGTGAGAAAACTCCACCAGCAATGCTAAAGACTTGCAGTGCCTCGGTTTCCCTCTTTGTAGCACAGAGAACGCTTCATCATCCCACCTTGCCCATCAGTGGCCAACGAGCCATGTGCTCGCTGGTACGTAACTCAAATTCACGTCAAAACTATCCAGATGTTTCCCCCCTTCTTTTCTAAACAGAGGGACAAAGACAGCTCAGGGACAGACTGGTATAAATCCAGAATGTCCCCGTGGAAGCCACCGCTAGTGTGATTCATTGCCGTGACCCAGTATGAAGCGCAGAGCGTGGTGCAGAGCCCCCTGGCACAGCCACCTCTGAGCCGCCCCTGGATTCGGGAGCGTTGCCGCTTGCAGCTCGGGCACCTCTCGGGGTGACCCCAGCCCCACTGCTGCTGGCACTCGGCCCCACGCTTCCCCGTGGCCTGACTCGGTGCTGTTCAGATGCAGCCACTCAGCACCGGGACAGGGCTCCCCGCACCACGTCCGTGCCTTGCTCCAAACCCGGCATCCTCCCTGCCTTGTCCTCTGAGGAAAAAAAAAACCCTCCCAGTAAGGAGTGACTCCCCCAGTTGGACTGGCACAGAAGGCAAGTTAGTTCCTATATTTCTAGTTCCCGCGGGTCACGTGGCTTATTGGTTACAGCACCTAAAGCATCTATCCAGAAATATACGCACCACTCTTTTGAAAAGAAGCCTCCGTTTTGCTCTGCCTGGTTAAAAATGGGGCAGAACTTGAGAAGATTAGAAAAAAAACCCCCTAGAACCATAACAGTTTTCTTTGTTGAGAATTATTTGATCTTTTTATTTTTGAGGGGGAGGGGGGAAATCCTAAACTTTGCATTTCAATGGTTTGGGTTTTTTTTTTTTTATGATTATTATAAATCCATCTGTGCGCACACACGAGAAAAGTCTTTTCTGTTCAGTACAAGGCACAATTTAAGGCAGCTTTCAGAAATAAAAGGCAGAACAAATGTTATTGTTATTCCCAATATACAGATGTTTATTCTTATCTTCCCCCCCCCCCCCCCCTTTTTTTTTCCTTTCTTTATTTCTACTACTGTCTTTTCAGTGACATCATAAGTAGGACTTGTCTCTTTATCGTCTTGCAAAGACTTTTGTTTTCTGGGACAGGAGCCTATTATGTCGTCACACGCTGGAACAGTAATAATCTCCCCCCTCCCCTGGAAGTCTTAATAGAAGACAATGAAAGAAACCATATTGTTTTCTCTTGGCACTAAATAAAGGAAGCAAGGGAATCTGAAGGGGGAAAAAATTACACGAGAGAGGCAGTCACTTTGGCATTCTGCTTCCCAAATTAATGTTTGGGGTAAAGAGGGAGAGGTTTCCACACTTAACAGACAAGGAAGGACATCTTAATTACTAGGTCAGGCCCCAGCCTGAATGGCACAGGAGGTGAGAGGACCTGATTCCTGGAAGGAGCTGGGCACAGCTGGGGAAGCGATCTCTGCTCCCTGCCTGGTGGTCTCCAGCCACTATGGGTTGTAGTCAGAGTTCATGCCACCCCAGCTATCCAGATGCTGAAGCGCTCAAACTGCTCCAGTGCTGGCTTGTCTTCCCCAGCTGTGCCCTACATCCTTGCAGCTGGATGAGTGGGCTCTCAGAAATGTTGGAGGCTCTTCTTGTTGCTCTGCAGGTCCCTCCCCGAAGCAAGAGAACTGGCACGACCTTGCCTCTTGCTTTGCTCTCCAGAGCCAGTGTCCAAGGGAACACCTGAAAAACTCAGGAATACTGTGTACCTTTCTCATGGTTACAGGAACACACTGCCATCAGAATCTAACTTTATTCTTACTACAGGGTGTAAACCTTCTTTGCAGTTTCTGGGGTGCTCTTCTCTTTGACTTGCCCAATGAGGGAGAGCTCAACCCCCCAGGGTAGGAACATGCCCTGGAAGATGTACCAGCCTCAAAGGGCAATGTTCACCTAAAGGCTTATTACCCTACAAAGGAGATGCGTGTTTAAGTTATGATGATGAGCATCTGGGTCATCTTCTAGCTTACTCTACCTTCTTCTTTCTCCCTGGGATTAGACAGAGATGGTTTCTTGAGAAAAGAGGGTGATGCTGCAGGAGGAGAGTATTTTGAATAGGCAGGATTTTGTCTTCCTGTGGGCAAATAGACTGAAACCACTGAAACAAAAGCTATTTTTTTTTATTTTGTTCCTCATCTATATACTGGGAGACAGGAAGATAATCCCCTTACTTACTGTAACGTTGTGCAGCAAAGAAGGCAATATAATAATATCATATGGGAATTCAGTGTTCTTCACACCATGGCTGCATCTTTGGGAGTTACTGTGTCTAATGTGTTATCCCTTTTTATCTCTGATTTCCAGGCATATTGAAGTGCTTGAAAGGAAAGATAATGCAGACAAAATAAATGTACATTAGCCTAATACTGTGGCACAGAGCGTGAGTGTTGAATCCCATATATTAAATAAAAATCATAGGAAGAAAGTTTGCATGTATGAGGCCCAATTTTCTAGGGTAGGCTTTGCTCCAGCTGGAGAGACCTTGTTGTGAGTAGGGCACCAGCTGGGAAGGAGAGAGATCTGTGCTCTATTTCTGTTCCTGCCATCGACCTGCTCTATGACCTTACCTCCCTTCTTTGTTTCCTCTCCCTAGCTAAAAATACCAAGCTCACCTAAAAAGCAGCTTTTGCTTCTTGTTCATTTGGAGCCTGGCTGGGCCATTGCCCCTCAGAGCTCTCTGCTCCCATAGAAAACCTTGAGCAATAATGAAATTCTTTGGTTTCACCAAGTCTGGGGCTTTTGCACGTGACAGACTAGGCAGTGCTTGTGTTCTCCTCAGGCACAGACTGCAAGGGCTGGAGAACAGCAGCACAGGCTGGTGTCAACCAGTCCTGGTTCCAAAGGCAGTCCTGACCTTGACCTACAACTCCAAAAGCATTATTTGTTTATTTTAAACATCAAATTAATCACTCCTACCTATGGACTGTATTGAAAATATCCTTCCAGGCAACCCCTTCACCACTGAGACTCAGCCCCTTAAGAAAAGTGATCCCAGAGGAATTTTTAAGGTGCCGTCCAAAGTAACGCTGCGCTCTGGTACACGAGCAAAGTGACATTTTCCACCGAGGTAAATATTTTCCAGTCAGTTTGCTGGGTACATTCCTGTATCCAATAATGTTTTCATACACAGCTCTTAGAGGAAGCAAGGTCTTTCATCTTAGGAAGGTAATCTCTTCTAAATTGGCCTTAGCTCTGTAAGACTGAAGGATAACAGATGCAAACCTTATGACTCGGAGCATGTTGTGTGGGTTGGATAGAGTCACGGTGCACGTTTCTGGCTGGGAGAAGATGGTCACAGATGCTTTTCCAGAGGTAAATCTGCATGGAACGAGGCCTTTCTCTTTATTCACAAATTGCATTCCTCCTCTCTCTCCTCTCCTCCCCAACAAGCAACATTTTTCATCTTCTTTGTGCCTCCGGTCTGAATTCTCAACACTTTTCTCAGCTCTGGGCAGCTTTCTTGCTCCTCTGGTGCCATTGCTTGGGCCTGGTTCCTCCCCCAGAGCTCAGAAATTCTGCTTCTCCTGGTAATGATGTGGGAAAATCACTCTTTCTTCGAATCCAGAGAAGGTCAAAATCCTTGCGACGTTTCAGTCAAGCCCTCCCTGCAAAGGCGTGCTGAAGCACGACTGTCCAGCTTTGTCATCTCGGAAGCTGAAAAGTTGTCAAATAAGTGGTAAATCCCACCAGGGAGAAAAAAAAAAAAACCATTCTGAGTTCATCAGACATCTCCAGAATGTCCCAGGCTTGTCCCTTCAGCAGATAAAGCCCACTCATTCCTTTGGACATGCACACACATCACAAGTAAGGACAGCAGAAGTGACCTGAGCCGCTCTTAAAACGAGTTCCTTTAGAGTGGGTGGCACAAATACTAAAGTCATTCATTGACTTTTGGATGTGTTTTCTCATGAAAGGAGTCTGCGTACGCTGTCTGAACACTGCCTCGTCTTATTAACTCTCTGCAATAGCCACACAGGTTTGCAGTTTCGAGCTCTTGTCATCTAGGTCAGACCTGCAGAAAAGTCCAGGTCCAGATCTGGTGCTCCCTAATCCATTCATCATAATCTTTTATAATCTTTTAATGACAATTTTTTTTTTTTCAGAGGAGTTCCTGTCATCTGATGCAATCCTAGTGAGGTGCCCACGGTGTAACAGGCACCCAGCTTGCTGAGTGCTGCTGAAAAGCTGGATCTGCTGGTAGACACCACATTTATTTCAACACCTGGTGGTCTATAACTCTTACATTTTATAAAGACTCTCTGGCACTCCATCAGGGTCCCCATCCAGTTTGCCTTTTCAGCTTCCTAACCGTGCACCTGTGCCTCCATCCTCTTTCCATCTGTAAAACCTGCCCCTCAGAGAGAGGTTCTTATGGACAAGAAGGTCCTGGGTCAAAATAGCTGAGATGATACATGTTGGCCAGGCAGGAAGTTAAAAGGCATTTTGGTTTCAGAAGAGGTAGAAAGTGTTTGACTGGACCTTTGCAGGAAGTGTCACATTCAGCTTGACTGAGGTCTGAGATATATTTGCCTTTTTTGAAGTGCTTCTGTTGCTCATTTCTGTCAACTACCAACTGTGTCCTTAATTCCACTGAAGTGGAAAAGATGTTGCTAAGATCAGCTTTTGGTCTGTATCATTAAAGCTTTTTTAAAAGCAATTAAATTGCATACTATTGTGAGAAAAGGTGCAGAGCAGAAATCACCCCGTAGTGTTGTCGTGGCAGAATGATTAATGAGCACCATTTTTTTTTTTTCCCTCTGCCTCTTTAAAGTGGGGCTGACTTTTGAAAGGGTGGGTTTTAGGCTGGGAAAAAATACTGTTGATGGTCTCTGTGCTGGCGGTGGCAGTAGCATCTTGTTAAATTGCCAATAACATTCCAACCAGGCTCTTTTTTTTGATTTACTTCTGGTCAGCAGAGGAACGAGTGTGAGGTGGAAGGTTCAGGTGATGCTGCCTGTTGAGTGGTGGAGGTGTGGGGAGATGTGGGTCTGTGAGCTGGCTGTCACCTCATCCTCCTGTCAGCAGATATTGCCCGGATCACGCTGATTGGCCTGAGGATAAGCCTGGAATTGCTGCTTCATTTATCTTGTGTCTCCTTTCTCCTCAGATGTACAAGTTCTTAGTTACATTTAGCTAATATGAGCAATCTATACATGTTAAAATGCTGATGAAGACAAACTAAGTCATAGGTGAGGGAGACCATGATCTCCCAACCTCACTTAAAACTTGTTGCCTCGACTTCTCTAGTTTTACCTTAGAAACCACAAACTCGCTTTTCTTGCACACTCTGTGTTCCAACCTCATGTTCAGATCAGTGTCTAAACCCAGATCCAAGCTCAAACAAATAATCTCTGCTCTGGTAGATTTGATCCAGTGGAGACTGTGACATTTAACTTTTCCTTATGGTAACTAAGGAGACTCCCACAAGCTGATGTCCTACCAACTGCCTTTTGTGCTCGCGCAGCAACAGCCTTGGCTCTGGGATAAGAACATTCCACCCTCGTCTTCAACTTCAGAGCCAGCTTGGGTGGCTTTCAGGGCAACGCGTGGTTTCCAGATGCGTCTGTTCTAATCCAAACAGCTAGCGAGGGCTGACATTTGATTTGCAATTGAGTGTTCATGGAAACGAAGAGCAGGAAAAATCACTGTCCAGATCTAACTCCGAAGTAGAGTTGTAACCTTCCTGTATCTCGGCTCGATCTGCCTGGAAACAGCGGTGGTTTGCAACTCCCACCTCTTTCCAGAAAGCCAATTTGTGGTTAAATTATGCACTGGGATCAGGAAATAACCCTCGGCTACCGTTTCAGACACTCTCCCAGATCAAGTGATGCTACTCGAAGACATTAACTTTCCCCAGCTGTCTGTTACCAGCCCTGTGGGTAGGAGTGATGGTATCTGTGCTCCCTAATCCACTGCGGGCAGAACCAGCCAGGTTAGTTTAAACTGCCAGTGACTGCAGGTAGGAGATGGATGACCACGCAGAGCTGATTAGGGAGCGCTCGGATGCTCCCGGCCGTTGGCAGGAAGGAGAGAAAAGCCGGGGAATGGCAAAATCTCCGATTAGTTCTGCAGTCTGCAAAGAAATATCTTTTTCTGCTCTTACCTTTGCGCTCCGAGGTGTTTTGGAAACGTTTCTCAAGGAGGACAAGGTGGTGCATCCTGTGGTGTGTGGAGCACAAACACAGCCCTGCCATAGCCAGCGGCCATGGATAGGAGAACAGGGCTTTCCAGGAAAGCTCCCTGCAGTCAGTGCTTCTCAGAATCATTTTGCCCTCTCTCTCTGTTGATTTTGTTCTTGAAATTAGAGAGGATAACTCAAGGACAGTCTCTGAACTGAGAATGGGGAGGAACATTTTCCTACGGGGAGTATGGAAGGAGTTATCAGGAGGATGATACTGGGGTTTGAAGTGGGGTTAATGACCGGTATTTTGCCGTGGATGGTGGCAGCCAAGGAAATTTATTCATGGGAGAGCAAGGATGCACAGAATAGCTAACTATTAGTGAAAGATCAAAGGCAAACAAAAGGCTTAGAGAGGAAAATCTTGGTCGGGAAATGATATATGGGCCTGTGGATGAAGGCTGGCCTCCAGAGGTAAATGTGCAGGGGGCTGATGGGGATTATCAAAACCTGGGGAAAGATATGAAAAAAAAGATGGAGAAAAGCATTGCCAGTTAATGGTAGAGATTTATGGATCTGTTATGAATCACATTGACCTTTTGAACCACCTTCCTCTCTCCCCAGCTCCTCTTTCGCCCTTCCCCTCGATGTCCTTTCATTATTAAAAATGCATGATTCTGTCCTCAATTTCATACATGGGAACACAGTGACAATCAGTCCCATTAGTCTTTGGAGCACCAAAGACATCAGCTGAAGGTTTGAACAATGAGCAGAGGACACCAGAATCCTTTGTTTGTCCAGAGTACAGCCATCACGGCAGCCCTAGGAACATGGTCCTTGAGCAGCAGCTCTCTCCTGGGTCTCCTCGGTCTCTCACTTACTTCCTGGCTCTAAGGAAGGTAAAATCCCAGCCTGAAATACATCCCAGTGTGGTAGAACAGGCGTTTAGGTGCCTGTGGAGAGAAGCCAGCCCGGGAGCTCTCATCCCCTGCCCATCTCTCCATTTGCAGATGCCTTTCCCAAATGTCAGGGTGCTTGGCAGTCCTGGAGAACAAGGGGCAAAGGAGGCATTTTCTGCCAGAAAATATAAGAACAAGTTCATAATGGCAAGAAGTAGGAAAATGGCTGGAATCAGGAAATGCTGAGGATCTCCCAGAGACATAGGGATGTACAAGAGAAAACTCCTCCAGCTGCTTTCCTCCAGGCAGGTAAAATATGGGGAATCTCCTATTACAACACATGGTTTTGAACTGCCTGTTGAGTAAATTGTGGGTTTCCATCCCCATTACTCTACTGGTAGCTATCACTCATAACACAAACATACCAAATAAATTAATTACAAACAAACAAAACTCAAAAACTCAACAACACAACTTGTAATGATTTTTCCCTGCTTAAGCTTTCAATTACATCAGCTATCTCATACTCATTAGACAGACATGAGCCCATATTCATTAAATGCAAAACTAACTTTCCAACAGCAAAAAGGCTTGGGTGAAGAGGGTAATGATTTAATTTTCTTCATTTCAGAGAATTACATCTCTTATCCTGGGGCAATACGTCTGTAAATGCAGAAAAAGTGCTGTTTCAGACTCAGTTTAAATTCCTAATTTGGTGGAGCTACTTGGTAGGAAAGCCTGAGTAAGGTCCAGGCCCCCATTTTGTCTTCTACACTCAACCAAACCAAACTAAATGTTAGTATTTTTGAGGATTCCAGATAATATTTTTTTCAAAGTTACTTGGAAACCCCAGGATTTCCAAAATTCTTACTGGTTTTAGATAGTTTTTCGCTTGTTTCTTCAAAGGTGTGCGTGACTTTTACGAGATGTATCAGCACGTTTGCCCATCTTTTTATGAACTGAATCAAGTCATGAGCTGAAGCGAAAAGTTTTAATGGAAATGTCACAATTGTTTCGTCGGGGAAAATGTGGCTGATGCCAAAAAATCCACACTGCAAAGCCATTTGTGTTCAAAGAGAAAATCGTCCCTTGAAGCAGCTCCTCAGATCACATTCTACCCACCTGACTCCTCCTGTAGCTCTCCCATTTTTTTCCATTCCCTGTCCAAACTAATGAAATAGCTGCATTTTTATCAACTGCTCTCTCCACCCCAGAGGCAGCCACATTTCACTGGAGGGAGAAGCAATTTTTATGGACAGTGCCACTTAGAGAGCCTTCCTCCAGCTTGCGACTGGGGGGGGGCACCAGCTCAACGCAAGCACGAGTTGTATTTCAAGACTCCTCTATCTTGCAGTAGCTTTCTGAACAACATCTAAGCACATATATCACTTTCAAACAATTCTCCCCCCCCCCCCCCCTTGAAGTTTTCCCCCTCTAATAAAGGAGCAGCGTTGGGTTTCTTGTTTCTTTTTGGCGGTGGCTACAGGGTTCTGCAGGCGGAGCTGCGGAGAGAGCGAAATGTTCTGAGCAGCGGCTCGGAAGAGATGTGAGTTTTCTCCTAAAATCTGGGTCCACGGTAATGCATAAAGCTCAGCTCAGCTCCAGTTCCAAAATAGCCACACAAGGCTTTGTGAAAGTCAACAAGCTCCGGCTGTGAAGTCAGCCGCCCAGCACGGACCGAGTTAGGGAGGGGTACGTGGAGCATTTGATCGTTTGGCCTTCTCCTTATGTAGCCATAAAGAGAAAACACCCTCGTACAGCTCTAAGCCTCTCACAGGGCAAAGGAAGCCGGGCAGCCAGGGCAGGATTTGCTTCGGTTTGCAGCAATCTTTGCAAACGGGAGAATTAGAACCTTGTCCACATCCCGAGTGTGTGGCCCAGGCTTCGTCCGTTCCGTGCTGTCCAACCAGAAACTTGCACTTTTAAGGAAGCAGTTTCTGTGCAGAGGTGACTCCTTCAAAGCAGAGCAGGACACCCCTCAAGGAGCAGCTCTTCTGTATCGTTTTCTAAATGTTTGGGAGTTGTTTTGAGGTTGTTTTTAGGCAGGATCATGTTCAGATTTAGAGGGAAAACTCTGAATTTCAGCAGACTGCTCGGGTTTTAATCTCTGTCAGGGGTGGGATTTACTCGGTGGAGGATGTTGTCTCACATGGGGATGAGGATGAAGGATGTCCTGAGGAGAAGAGAAATAGCTCAGGAGACCTCAGGGCTCAAGTCCCTGCTCTGTCAGAACCTCCCAAATGGCCTCGGCTCCCTCATCGTGAAAACAGCTGCCCAGAAGGCTTTGTTAGAGGTATCACAACTGAATTGTTGGGCTCTCTGCTCTTCCCAGGAAAAAGACACTAGTGAGGTTTGCAGAGGAGAGGCCATCTAAAAGTCTTCCAAAGAGCCGCCTCCAAAAATGGTGGCACTTTATGGAAGAAGGTTTTGTGGAAATGGTGCAAGGATTGAGTCAGCTCCGTCCCCCTTGAGAGACGGGGTTGGGGCTAGTGGGGGTGTAGGGGAAGGCAGCAACCCCAGCCCAAACCACCTGCCCCCAGCTCAGTGATAAGCGCAGGACTGTTCCGTGCCCTCCTTTCTAATGAGAACAACTACCACCTTCCTTTCCCTACAAACACATCACTCTCCCAAACCTCCCCCTTTCCCTCGTCACTGAGCGTGGAAGTTCTGCGGTTCCCTAAAGCATCTCCTGATTTTTGCAGGAGAGGAGAAGGGAGCACCAGGGGAGGAGGAAGGGATGGAGGGATGGAGGGAGGATGGCCAGCCGCAATTCGAATCTCATTTCCAGCCTCTTGCTCCCAATATCCCGTGACTTCTCCATCACAGCAATCTTGACATAACCTTGGAGGAGAGTCAAGCGAGAAATCCCAAGGCAGCCCGCACATGCCGAGGGAAAAGGAAGGGGTGGAGGGGAGGATGGGGGATGCAGCCTCACAGCTCCCTGCTTTTCCTGTCCACGTTGGAGATGTTTGCCCTGGGTTTGAGAGATGAAACAGTGCTGGGAAGGGGGGAAGAAGCACTTCTAGCTTCCTTGAGAGTGATTTCATATGATTCAGGGTAGTTGGTTGTCATTTATTGTAGCCTGAAGCATGAAATGAATTTTGGCACGTAGGCCTGCGACCAGAAGATGGGTTGTTTCTCCATGTTAGAAACGTATCCTTGTGTCTGCGGTCACATTTTCTGCTTTGAACAACTGTGTGCTGGTTGTAAATCTCAGCAGAAGTAGTGCAAGTTGGGAAAGAGCAGTAGAAAATCCTTTTTTTTTTTTTTTTGCTGCATTTTGAAAGATCAGATTTCCATTGTGCTTATTTGTGCAGTAGAGCTGGGAGGCAGGTTTTCCAGGGAAATTTTGCAGGACCAGAGCAAAGCAGCATCCAAATGACAGCCAAAGCCTGACTTGTGCTATTTAATTCCAAGTAACTTCATTTCCTTCACCGGACCGGCTCCTGAGCTAACTTCTAAGTAACACCTGAGATATTTAAGACTATAAATGTTAAGTCCTGGATCTTGCAACTGATGGCAAACAGGAAAGCTGCTATCCCTCTCTGGAAACCCAAAGGGTATCCCCAGATGTCAGCTGGACCCCACAGTGCTGCATTTGCCAGCAGCCACAGGGTATCCCAAATTAATACCACACCACAAGCCCAGGAGCTACGTGAAACATGTTGCTTTGTCACATCGGGCTGGTTTTGCAGCAACATCTTTCTTTCAGACTCACCCGAAGTCTCAACACTCTACGTGACTTTAAGCGCAGCGATTCTTCTGTCAAAAGTAAATTTTGCCCTCGCAATAATTAGCACATCATCAGTTGGAAATAAGCGTCATCTTGAGTGAAAGAATGGAGTTATGCGGGTTATTTTTAAATAGCACAACAATATACGCTAGAGAGAGAGAAAAAAAAAAATCTCTTAAATTATTTACATTATTTACACTATTCTCCTGAACAGCATCTTCAAAACCATGTTTTTAAAATATGGCATTCTTAATTGAGGGGTTTTTTTTTGAACAGTGGTTTTTTTTTTGAAGTTTTTTGGAGAACTGGTTAAATCCTGAAAATGACCTCAAAACATGTCAGAATTATTTGTTGTTTTGCCGGCGTTTAGATCACGTGTAGAGTTTGGACCAGTGTAAGCTCCTTCCTGGGGTGGGTGAGCATCTCCTCACGAGAGCGGATCCAGGGCAGTCAGACTTCAATAATGTGGGGAATCAACCATCTGGCCCCAAACAAACTGACTTACAGCCTGATCCCCCAGCCCTCCGCGGGTGTCGTTTTACTCCTATGAGTAGCCCAAGAGCACCTACTCGTGCTTGTAGGAAGATGCTCCGCGCATAAGGAGGTCACAGTGGCAAACATTCAACTTGGAGATGGAAACTGGGTGGGGGACGGTGCTAAACCAGACCGTGCTTCACCCGGGGGCTTATCCCCAGCAGCAGGGTCGGGAGGCTTCGGCAGGGGGTTTGCTGGTGAAAACAATCATTTCAAAACTCACAGCTCGTCCCCTCGGTTTGTAAAGCGCAACTCACCCGTGTGCCCCCGGGATGGGCGCGGGGCTTTGGGGGGCACCTCCATCCGCACCGCAGCGAAGGACGAGCAAGATGGGGCAGGATCGGGCCCGAGCTCCGCGCCGAAGCCTGACCCTTTGTTTCGGCGGTGTCTCTGTTGGTGACAGATGGTGATGCTGTCCTGGTGAATTTGTTACCTTCTCGATGACATGCAATATGTCTGCATCCTGACAGTGAGAGGAGAGACTCCAGCTGTCCCTCCAGTAATTGACAGCAAGGAGCTGTTTTCACTTTTGACAGAGCTAAGAAGCATTAGCATCATATTGGCTACTAGGAGGGGTTTTATTATTATGTTTATCATCTGAGAAAAGTCATTGTGATGTGGGACTGGGTGGGTTTGGGTTTTTTTTTTTTTTCCTACTTTGCTCCGGCAACCGCCAGTCCTCCCGTTGCAAACTGCCGCGTGCTCCAGCGGGAAAGAAAGGGGAGGAAATGTGGGCTCCAGCCACCTCGGCCCAAACGAGCCCGGATGGCAATGACAAAATCCCACCTCCTTTCCTCAGAAGCAGTGGGGGAGGCAGGAGAGGAAGGATTAGTTTAGGATAACGAAAGTGTGGAAACCAGGTCACTGAGCTTAGTCAGGAAGAGGTCCTGTCCCGTTTCTTGCACGCCTCTGGTGCCTCCTGTCAGGGTTTGGATCATATCCTCTGCTCTTTGGGAAAGAGAAAGAAAATAATCTTGCTTCTCCATGTGTTTTAGGCTCTACTGGCTGTCATCCCAGATGATTTATGTCTGGTTTGCTTCCCTTTCACTCTTCCTAGCTCTCGCATGTACCCCTCGCTAGCAATAAAGGACACCTCTCCCATACCCTCATGGACTCTGCAGCAGCCATCACTCTATAATAAGTCCTTAATAAGATTGGGGGAGTAAAATCAACTCTGAGCACATAAGTCACAAAGACATCCGTACAACAAAAATTCCTCCCTAAATTAGATTCGAGCTGACCTAAACTAAAGGTTGGGTCTCATTGCAGATCTAGCAATAGCAAAGCTACCCAAACGAGCAGGAGCTTCAGAACGAGCCGAGTATTTCCCGCTGGTCCTACCAGTTGTAGTTCCCTGCGTGAAAACCACGCACCGTTACACTGCTGAAATGGGATCAGAGGAAACAAGCCAGCGCCGTGAAATTTATTCAGGGTATTCACATGGTCGTATCTATTGTCCTCTTGGTGTCTTCCAGACAGAGAGGTAAGGGTCACCCCTGCTTTTGGGCCACTCGTGTCGTCTGGCTTTGTCTAGCGCCTATAGCTGTGGGACGCTGGTCCTGGACCAGAGGGTGCCGACAGCAGAGACTGGCATTTCATGCTGGATTAATGCAAATCCAAGCACGAGAAAGCAAATACAGCCCAGCAGAGCCATCTCAAAAGGAAGGTTTCACCTGGCTCGGTAACTAGCCCAGCGCTGCTTCTGTCTTTTCTGGTCCGTGGAGCGGGGTGTTAGCACGGACTGTGCCTTCCCAGGGGCTCCTGGGACAGGGAAGGCAGGAGAAGTGGGTGCTACAAGCTGCACGGGCACATCTACCGCTGCAGGAGGAAGCCCAGCTCCAGCTATTTCTGGCCACAGAGCATTCGTTCACTTCTCATCTCAAACTATTTCAGGACTGGGCAATTTGAATATTATTTCTATTGCACTGTAAATACAGGCGCATAAATATATACACATACAGCTATATTTACACACAAATCCATCCACATAAATACGTGCACCCAAATGTATACACGTACCCATATATTTATGTGTCTATATTTACATGTACACGCACACGGGTGACTTTGGAAATTCCCAGGGAATTTTTAAACTCTCCAAAGTGACATCTCTGGGTTTCTGAAGATGAAACAGGGCAAACAAATAAAGCACACGGGTTCTACCAGCTTTACGAAAAGACCTTCAAAGTGCATTGACTTGTAATTCTGAGTCTTTCTTCAAAGCCCCAAGTCTTCAGCTGTCGTGTCCACAACCAGCTCCTCCCCGAGAACAAATCCACGGAGCAAAAAATGCACAAAGTTTTTGTCAACTCTGATTTATTATTAATCCAGGCATTTCGACAATGATTGCTACAATCCTTTGCCAGCTCCTTCAAACAAGGATTGATTTTTAAGTCTCATCGAATATCGTTGTTGAAAGGTCCCCTTCCCAGATAGCTTTAAATATGCAAGGGTAGCACTCTGCTGTGAGGCTCTTTGTGCTGACTAAATTCTGAGCTTATCGATCGGAAAGCCTGGCACCGACCGCAGAAATTAGCTGGCTTGGAAGCAGCATCATACTCCTGAACTCATATTGGTGTTGACACGAGCACGTGACAAAAACCCAAGCCAAGTTCGTGCTGTACAGAAAGCCCGATGGCAAGTCCTGCTTTAGGGCCAAGAGCTTGACTCATACCTTGGCCCAGAGTTTGGAGGAGGGTAAGTTTTACTTCCCAGCCTTTTCATTCAGTAATTCCTGAGATCCAAAAACAGATGCAAAAGAAATGCACATATCTGCATACGTGCGCGGATGGAGGAATGAGGGCTGAATGCACAGGCATTGGGTTTAGGAGCCAGGACCGGGATCCACCCAGGGATGCAGAGCCTCTGGAGAGCCTGCTGCCTTGTTTAAGAGTGAAGTAGATGGTTTAAGAGTGAAGTAGATGGTTTAAGAGTGAAGCAGATGGATGCCACGGAAGCCATGTGTTATCTTTTACATGCCTTTATGAGCTGCTATTAAATTATTCTTATTCCTTTCAACACTGTGATGTGCACTGCACTTTGCTGGTTCCAGTTGTGAAAGGGAGTGAGGGAAAGGGTGTGGGTCCGACAGCAAGGGGGGAATCTGCTGCGTAACCAGTATTTGTCAGAAACTGGAGTAATTGCTGCTCTTTGGTGTGATTTATTGAGGTAACAAAGGTTAATAATAATGCCACTCAGTCAGTTTATTCTATTCATTTTCATGTCATTACAACGTATCAGGCACGGTGCACGTTGCAGCTGGGGTAAGGACTGTGCCTCTCCCTGAGAGACGCTCCTTTCTTCCTCCTGTCCACCACAGCCCCTCACTGGGGTGAGCTGGGGGCTTGGAGCCGAGCTGGAGTGTGCCCGTGCAGCGTGGTCATCCTGCTCTTTGCATCTCAGAGCCCTGAAATTTTAGACAACTTAAAGTGGGGCCAACGTGTCGGAGCGATGCTTTGCTGGAAGCTCACGGGAGTGAGGATGAGGGTGGGCAGTGAGGGGGTGGAAAGCAGCCTGCGACAGCAGATATCCCCCCGGGATGCCCGAGGGATGGATGGATGGAAGGATGGATGGATGGATGGATGGATGGAGCCTTTGTGGAAAGAGGTGGATAATGCAAAGGAGCCGTCTGTCATGCAAATGTGGCAGCGTGAGGAGTATTCCTGGGTGAGCTCCCCAGTTGGCTCTGGGGAAGCTGGGAAGGTTTTATAGCGGGATGCTGCTGCTCTGGCCCCTGGGGCTCTGACGGGGAAGCCTCTTGCAAGGGGAGCAGAAGGAGGGGCAGAAAGGAGAGCTGGGAAGGTTGGGGTTACACTGTTGTTTTGCTTAGGATTTGGAGAAAGCCAGAACCCACAACTGAGAAGTCTGAAAGCAAAGGAGACTGGCACTTTAAACTAAAGAGGTTCTTTGTCCGTTGGCGAGGCTGCCACGACCCAAACCCTCAGAGCCAGGCTGCCCTCACCTACATGAGTCTGTATTTATAGTGCAGGGATTTAAAACACCCTCCAAGCTGAGCCTTCAGCAGTTTTCACTGAAACCTTCTTGTTCCTACCATAGTCTTTTATTGCAAAGTGCTGTTTTAGGAGATCACAGTAGATCACGGTATCTCCTCTGAGCTTGGAGAAAGAAGTCTCGTAAAGTTAACAGCAGCGCGATTCCTGCTTTTCAGGAGCCGGGGTTTGCTGTTGACTTGTCTGCAAAGTACTTCAGGAGATGCAAAGGACCTGAGTTTCCAGAGTTGCTCAAACCACTACAGCTCCTGGCAAACTCAAGCCTTTCCACAAATCAAGTCAGTGCTGTAAGAAATCCATGAGACCTTTTCCCCCCCCAGCACTAAGTGCCAGCGTCCACATGCGACTCGGCCGCGCGCACAACCTATAGATCCTCTCCCGTGGCCTTAGCCCAGCCCCATCCTTCCCTTCACCTGCACCCAAACTCTTGCCCTCTTTAAACCTCCACAGCTCAAAGCCCCCAGACGAGCGGGTGCACGGGCTGCTCTTTGTGTGAGCAAGGGTTAAAGAAAACCCAACATCTTGCAGATCATCCCTCCCATCCACCCACACCGAGGCTGGCAATCTCACTCTGTTCTTTCATCCAAGTGGGCATCAGCACCAGCCCCGTATTCATAAGTGTCAAGAGGTGTTGATGCACACCGCATACGGCTGTCGGCTGCTTTTGCCCACCCCGGAGACTAAATGCCTCGCACCTCCACTCAGCTGCTGGGACTTGGCTGCCTTTCAGATTTTAATTTTTAGAAGGACTTGAAATTTTTCCAGCTCGCTCGCTGCTGTTTTTCACCACTTGCTCAGTGAGGTACCTGGGCTGCTTTGTTCTCAGCAATGCATTGATAAATTAGCAGCCACGAGCTCCGGCAAATGCTGCTTTTCCATATTTGTTTTGACCAATCCCAGCTTCTGTTGTAGAGTATGAGATGGACAGCAAAGGACAGCAGTGCCTCAAGGTGCTAAAGAAGTGTCCATCTGATTGCTGCTGCTACAGTTCAGGGGAGAGGATGTGGATAAAGTTAGCTGGAAAATAGCAAAGAGAAAAACACTTCACTTATGCTGGTCAGAGTCCTAATGCTGATGGTGCAGCATCCAGCTCACATGTCAGCTCAGACCCCAGCTATTCAAGCTATTCAAGAGAGGTGGTCTTGCTCTTGTTCCCAAAAGGCTCCCATGACAATTTTTGGTATTGGGTGCAAATTTCTTTGGACATTTTTGGCATACTTTGAAAGTCCTGGCGTATTGTCTTGGTGTTTTCTAAGCCTCTGGGGACAGACCATCAGGGTGCGTGTTTGTTGAATATCTCCCAGACCCGACAGCAACCCATGGAGGAATACTGGAGGTTGTCAGTGCTGCCTGGCTTGGGACTGAGAGCAGAGCAGCAAGAGCTGTGTGCAGACCCACAACTCAGCCAGGAGTAGTTTGGCTTATAGCCCATTAAAGAGGTCTTGTGGTTTTACAGGTATCTAAGGTAGCTTATTTAAATCTCGGTCTGTAAGTCTTTGCTTCTTTGGGGTACTTGGCAGTACTTCCAAAGCTGTTTGGAGAATCAAGTTTTTAGCTTTTCCAATTAAAAAAGGAAGTCTCACAATAGTTTCCAAATGTATTGAGGCTTCTGCCTTGCAATCCTGAGCCTCTCCTGCTGTCCTTCCAGCCTCCACTGCCACATCTCCTCTTAATCCCTGAGCATCCTTCATTTCCAAAGCTGTTATTCGCGGTGTTGTTGCACTATCCTCACACCACCCCTCTCTGCCCTCTCTCCTCCTCAGCCCGCAGGTATCACTCCCTCTTTTGCTGTAGTTCAAGGCAGAATTCCTCATTTTCAGCACAGGACCCACTGGCAAACCTGGGCTCAGCACCTGCCTGGGGAACGGGGGCTCTGACGGGTTTTTGGAGGGGAGTTGGTCGTTGCACAAACCCACCCCTCGCTTCAGGTGCTACAGAGCTCCTTCAGTCACTGCTTTCAGTCGAGAAGCCCAAGGGCTGAAGAGATGTAAAGAAGCATAAACTGGGGGTGGTTTTGGTCCTTTCCAGCACTGTTTTTGAACCTCTGTGTATCCGTTTCCCCACCGCACTGCTGTGAAACGTTTTTTTTCAGATACCCCCTATTTCTCCAGAGAAAGGAAAAATCCATTTTCTTTAACCTCATGACAACTTTCAGCCTCTAAAACATACCGGTGGGCATATGTTTGCCTTTCTTTTAGTAGGGAAGCAAGTAATTTCTCCATCTCCTGTAGCCTTTGCGTTTGAACAAGACCTTGGGCTGGAGCAGGATGGGTCCCTCTTGACCCAAGCTCAGCTCACGAATCACTGGGTTCCTCCCCCACCTTGTAACATCAAGGTCTGGCTTCTCTGTAGCAAGGTTAGGCTCTATATGTCTTAACCATATGCCCCAAGTGAGGAATTCATTAGCATTCATTACACATTCATAAGAAACAAATGGGCAGAGGAGTGGGAGGTATTGCAATTCGTCTCAGCTGCTCCTTCACACCCGGCCTGGCGGGAGGGGAACCTGCCGAGAGCAGGCACTGTGGGCCCCTGCCAGCCCCACCTGCCCCCTCTCCATGACCCACCACCCACCCACCATCCTCACACGACCCATCACCCTTCCATGACCCACCATCCTCACACAACCTGCCACCCTTCCATGACCCACCACTCTCACACGACCCACCACCCTTCCGTGACCCACCACTCTCACACGACCCATCACCCTTCCATGACCCACCATCCTCACACAACCCATCACCCTTCCATGACCCCCCATCCTCACACAACCCATCACCCTTTCACAACCCATCGCCTTCACACAACCCCTCACACTTCCACAACCCTCACCCCTGCTTCTCACACTGGTGGGTGATTTACAAGCTCTCAGCTGACAAGCCCAGTCCTCCCGCGTGAGTTCCCCATCGGTTAATTTAACTCTTGTCCAACCTCACCTTGAACATCTCCAGGGATGGGGCCTCAACCACCTCCCTGGGGAGCCTATTCCACTCTTCTACCACCTTCAGTGTAAAGAACTTCTTCCTGCTATCCAGGCAGGAGAATGATGAAATGGGCTCTGGTTCGTGCCGAGGGAGCTCCAGGATTGGGTCCAGCATCCCCCTGGCAGGTGGTCCCTCAGGTGTGCTGGGGAACAGCCACCCAACCCGGGAGACCCTGTCTGAAGGGAGAGATGGCTTCCAAAATCTGTTCTGTCTCTGTCCATGGCCTGGGCTCCCAGCTCACTTGGGAGGAGGTTTTTTGAACCTGCTTGGATTTCATCTTGGCATTTCAGAGTAATGTGGACCTATTTTGGTCCCCTGTGACAAAGCCCAGCCCCTGGAGCAGGAAAATGTTGCTAACGCTGCCACCTGCTATTCTGACAATTTTTTTCAGTAATTTACTGAGCAAATCTAGAAACCCAAACCAAGGAAAAATTTCTAAGTCTCATCTGATGTGTTCAGAGAGAAATTCCTGGTGTCACTGGCACCCAGGCATCATCTGGGACCCCTCCGCGGCAAAAGGCAGCTCTTGGCTAGAGCTGTTTCTGCTCTTTGCTGTGTGGGTGTGGAGCCTGACTTGCCTCCTGGTGGAAGGTCTCATTACAGCAAGGACAGTTTCCAGCTCCAGGAGCTCTCAGGAAACTCAGGACATGAGCTGCAAACACTTTCGGATGAGCTTTGTAAGGGGGTGGGTGACTGGCATGGGGCTAAGCCAGAGCCAAGAAGTCACTGCCTGGCCCAGCTCAACACAGCAGGACCTGCTGCAGGAATGAGATGTGGGTCACGTCCGCTGGCATGGGGGTCTCCTAACCCAGCAGACCCCGAAAGCAAAGCTCACAGCCCTGGGCACTAGTGTGTGTCCTATGTCAGTGATGCTGCAGCTCTCCCCACAAGCTCTCCCTCGGGCATTAAACATTATAGAAGGAAAAAAGAAAGTATTTACAGGCTTTTATCCTGCTGAATGAGGGTACTGAAGAAGACTGTGTTACCACAGCTCAGTGCCCACCTGACCTTACAGATTCTTCACTGAGGGTGGTGAAACACTGGAACGGGCTGTGGATGCCCCATCCCTGGAAGTGTTCAAGGCCAGGCTGGATGGGGCTCTGAGCAACCTGCTCTAGTGGGAGGTGTCCCTGCCCATGGCAGGGGGGTTGGAATGAGATGATCTTTAAGGTCCCTTCTGACCCAAACCAGCCTATGATTCAGTGTTCAACCAAACGAGAGGACTTTGAAGTACATTTTATTTTGTAATCAGAGCAGCTGTTTTCCTTCCTGCATCACAGTGACACAGGCACAGCCACACACCCATCCTCCTGTCCTCCCTGGTGGCGATTGCCCTCTGTCTTAGCACTGTTCCCTTACCCAGCACCTTTAAGATGCCTTAGACCTCAGCACCATGTACACCAGCATCCTCCCAAGCTGTGAGACAGCTGCAAGCCAGAAGCACGTGTCTGTGATGAGCGCTTCTGCTCCCCTCGCTCACGGGCCTTTTAAAAGCTCGGAGCTGCCGATGAGCAGAGATCCTCAGAGGGTTTCAGGAGGGTGGGTAACGAGCGGAAATTTCAAGCTGTTGGAAAATCCCAGCAGGTCTCTGCGCATCTCCCATCATCCGGGGTTCGGATGAGGCTGCGCAGGCAGCCGGAGCCTCCTTTGGCCGCTCCCTGCGCGCATCGCTCGCTCCCCGCGTCCTGCCTCCAGCACAGCATCCCTGTCAGAGCTGGGAACTCATCTGTCCTTTCCTGCCCAGCTCTGCTGCTCCTACTCTAGAAGCAGCTGTATCCCAACCGCTCTCCTCTTGCACTCAGCTCTCCTCTTGTTTGCTTGGTTTTTTTTGTCTTTGAGCTTTTTTTTACTCTGTTTTTGGGGGGGTCATGAATCAAACTTCTTTTATGAACCAGAGGGAACTTTACAGGGTTGCAAACTGCTCGTACCTATAAACCTCTAAGCAGCTCTGGCTCTCCACCTGGCTCCGCGTCCCTGGAAGGGCAGCAAGGCAGGGAACAAGCGTTTGCTTTGCAGAGCCACTCTCCAAACAAACACTGCCTGGGAGCTGTGTGGCCCCCTCATTAGCAGTCTAACATCAAGGACTTTCATGCAGCAAAATTAACTATTTTTTGCAGGATGTTTAACAAAAGAAGAGATACTAATGAGGTTAGTTAAAGGGTGGCCCTCTTTCATTAGCTCTGCTGGGCTAAGTCTGCCAGTGAGGAACTATCAAGAAGATTGCTTTTTTTAATTACTCTGTTAATTGATATAAAACAAAAAGGACGCAGATTAGTTGCATGCAATTAGCAAATTAATTCTTGGCAATTACAGACTTAATAATGGAGTACTTTTGCTGCTGTGTGTTGGATTCCGTGGCCTATATTCATTGCCTGTATGAGCTGAATAATTTCTTTTTTATTTATTTTTAACAACGAACACGAGTTAAATATAGACACGCACACATTTCTTTGGAATTCTCTCAATAGCGTGAAGAGGAAGATAAAGTGTGGTTTTCACCTTTGCCTTGTAGCTCTGTATTGCTTTGTTAACACTGGAGCCTAAGGTGATGTACAACACGATGCTGCCTTCTTGCCTAATCCTGGCTCCTGTGACTTCAGTGAGACAAGTCAGGCACAAGCTTCAGTTTCTTTCTGAATGGGGCTGAGAGGCAGGAATACTGGAAATCAGGTCCTTAGGGTCTAGTCTTAATCTAGGGTCCTTCCCAAACTGCAGCACTCTGGCAGATCAAGTAGCCCAAAAAATACCACAGTTCTCCTTGAAAAGTCCCAGTTTTGGGGTGGTTGCTGTTGAGCGATTGCAGCAGAACACTGAGGATGGCAAATTCCCCTTGTGATACCTGCTCTAGTGGGAGGGGTCCCTGCCCATGGCAGGGGGGCTGGAACTGGGTGAGCTTTAAGGTCCCTTCCAACTCTGACAATTCTATGATTCTATGATTAGTACAACTATTTCTTCCTCTACAAGCCCTCATCTCATAGATGGGAGGGGGAACAGAACCTTCTGGAGAAGGGGCATTGTGGGTGTGTGCGTGAAGAGGAGTCGGGGGGGTTCTCATGGGAAGAGCCTTGCAAGGTTCACTGCAAGAGCACGAGGCATTCTTCAGCCATGCGTCTCCCTTCAGCTATTTCAGAGCTCCTCGGCTCAAAAACTGCCTTTAAACCCTTATTTGGAGAATACCCATTTCATTTCAGTGTTACTTTCAAACTCCCGGGTCTTTAACCCATTCCTTTCGCTGTTAGCTGCTGTCAGGAGCTTTCCACCAAGAATGTGCCATTTTCACGCGTACAAACCAGTCTGTTTCCATCTCATTTCTTCTGAAAAGCTTTTGATTACTCTTTCAACTTAAAAATATCAGACACACTGTAAGTGACTCTCAGGCAAGCGAGAAGATCATCCGATGTGTTCGGTGTTTTGCTTCACATGAGTTCTCAGTATTGACAGGGAGGAAGAAACCTGTGAAGGGAATAGATCAGACTTGCTCTTAAGGGACTCTTAAATAAGAAAATAACCCCGCAGCCAATGATTAGATAGTTTGCTTACAACTTTCCGTGCCCAGAGTTTATTTCTAAAGCCTCACTTCCCAGTACCAGTTTCTCAAAACACTGCTGGTGTTGCATTGCTGGTCGCCAGAGAAATGGTTTTCTTTCACTTTTATTGTAATTTATTGATTTATCCCCCCCCTTATGGGCTCAGAACCTTTTGCTTCTCCCAAATAATGCACCAGGCATTAACAACATACTGTAGACAACTTTCAGTTAAATTAAACTAATGAGGGCACCCTTATGTCAAACACAGTGAGAACATGAGAAGACCCAAGCCACAAACCAGCAGCATTATCTGTCTGACCTCTCCCTCTCTTCCCACTCATTGAGGACATTTGTTCTCACACTTCTGAGGGGTTTCTACCTTCCCTTGTTCCCTGGCTCCGTAGCCAGCAGTCCCTCCTGCTCCCTTCTCTGTGTATAAATGGTTGTGGTTTCTTGGATTCAATCCCTGCTTCCTCTCCAGAAGCTCTGGAAGAGAAAGCCATGAGCATTGACTTGAAGGAGTTTGCACCATCTCCTCTCTTTCTGATGTAACTCCCTCCCAGCCCATGCTCGCAGTCCTTCAGGAGAATTTCAATGGTTATTTTCAGGGAACCTCTACAGAACTGGAGGATTTTCTTTCCTCTCCAGCCCTTGCTCAGCCTGACACGGAGCCATACCCCCACTCTCCCTGGCTGCTTTGGTTTCCACTCCCTTTTGCAAAGAGCAATCCCCACGCACACAAAGATTTCCAGACGATGATCTAGGAGGGTATGATCTTCCCCATTGCAATTCTTTCGGTCCTGCTCATCTGAGATGATTGTTCTCCCACAGTTCCCATTGACCTCAGAGTTGCACGGGCTAAGATCTTAACAAAACCCAGATTTTTGGGAACTGGCTTCTGCTAAATCTGTCCCATAGCATCTCTTCTGAGCCGACTCTGAGCTTTCAGAGACCTCTGTTCCCAGGGAACACGGCACACAGACAGGAAGCTAACCGACTACAATGTAGTTTGGCATTAATTTAAATGAGAAACACAAAGCTTAGTCCAAGATTTCTGTGGATAGTGTCACCTCTGTACCCAGCTGCCAACCTGCAGAGCTTTGCTGCCACTCTCCCTGCCAGTCTCTTGACACAACATCGTCTACATGTGCAGCGGGGTAGGAATTACATCTGTTAGTGCCCAGTAATGTTAGGGCAAAACTCTTCCTTTAGTAGCTTTTGGCTTTTTAAGCTGAGAAAAACACTTGTGGAACAGTGTGCTGCTCTGGGGCTGGGTCTCCTCAGCACTGTCATAGGAACAATTATTTATATGTTGGTTTTTCCAGACTTTTTTTTTTTTTTTTCTTCTTCACTGACTGCAGCAGGACTAAAAAAGAAAACAAAAACAAAACCACAAGCCAACGTTCAAAGTATCAGCATCGTTTCTTTGCAGATTTGTCTTCTTTTTTTTTCTTTTTTTCACATACACAAACCTTCAGGGACAGAAAGATGCATTTGCCAGTTCATCAAGATACACATTAGTCTTCGTAAGGAGAGGTTCAAGAAGTTGTGTCGGATCTTCCAAGTTTTTCTTACACCTACGACCATATTTCATCAATAAATTTGCTATCTAGACAGTACACAAAACTAAAATTGGACCGGCAGCTGACAGCCTGGGGACTGAGCTGGGGACTGGCAGTGTTTGCTAATTGAGTTAAAAGAAAGGCATCTTTTTTTTTGTGAACTGGGAGAGTCTGACACATTTTTCTGGGGTCAGGCAAAACAGGATCCCCCCCCCTCCAGACAACAAACACTTACCAAAGGGTCTCTTTTTAAGCAGCGAGACAGGCTTGGATGCAGGTACCCAAAAGCATGCGTGGTTCAGAGCGTGTTGTTTGCTTTTTCACAGTCAATAGGCAATCCTACATGACAACGGAATATTGGATCTCGCCCGCAGCGCCGTACAGCCTTTTTCTTTAATGTGCCAAGCGCCAAGAAAGAAACTTCCACAAGTTGTTCAAATCACTGCTGGTCAAACGAAAACTTCGCTGTAGCATGAAATGCGAAGCGACGCCTTCGCTACGACTAATGGGGCTATCATGGTCCTCAAAGTAACTCTCGGGGCACCTTAAAGGGCTTCCTTCCTTCACGCGCCTCCTTGTCTCGCGGGGACGTTTTTCATTACTTTAGCTCTTGGGCTCCATTTGGGCTCGTTAATCATTGGGAGTTGAGACTTGCAGGCATGTAAGAGCGTGCTTGGAGAAAGCTTGGACAATGTGGCATTTCAGGTGAGGATAATTCTGAGCTCGTTCCGACCTTGAAGATACCGCGGATAAAAATACTGCGCGGGAGGGCTTGGGGATCTGTTCTTGGAAGAAGAGTTCAGCTCAGGCAAGGTAGTGGGAGCGCTGAAGCAGGCACAGAGGTTTTGCAAGGTCTAGGTGAGGGCAGCAGAGGTGTAAACCCACTGCAGTTCAGCCTCTGGACCTGCTGCAGAACTCTCCCCAAAGCTGTCCCAGCTCTGCAGCCTGATGCAGAGGATGGAGTCCAGCCACGGTCCCACATCAAGCTCCGAACTGGTCCAACAGTGGTGGGTGATGCTTGGCTAGCTCACAGCTCGTCTTTAGTACGCCAGAAACCCCCTCATAGGGAGAAGAGCCTGACTGTGGAAATGGAAGCAGAAGCATCATTGCATTTCCAGAGTCATGAGCTGGGCCCCTGCCCTGCAGCTCATTAAAACTGTGCAAGTCTTAGTTCAGCAATCAACCTAAATCTTAGCTACAAGCAGAGCAAATATTTTTTTCTCAGCGTCTGTGGCTTTGCTTTTACATGAGCAAGGGAGCAGGGGAGGGAGGGAGTGTTCTCCATGGCAGGAGAAGCAGGCTTGGGCTTATTCCCTGACTGTGCAGGTGATGCAGTTCCTACAGGGACAAACACACTCCCTGCTGCTCTTGCTTAGGAACAGCCACCGAACGTGGAGATATTTTCCGAGCCTCGGGGTTTCAACCTGATCTAGGATGGGCAGGTATTTTAAAAATGATAATCGAAAAGATCGAGAAATAGGCAACTCCTCTCTCTTGAGCATCCAAAGTGGGTTGGTTCAGACTTTTCAGTTCGTTGTATCTCAGTTGGGCTGGGTTGCCCCTTCTCCCCAGCTGAGCCACGTTCACGCAGAGGGTGAGATCTCCTTTCCAGTGTTCCTAAATGGATGGAGGAATCCTCCGGAGGCACCCGTGAGGTGAAGATGCACGAGAGAGAAACCTCCATTTGGCATTCTAATAAGAATTAGCCATCCCAATTTCTTAGACAGCTTTGCAATATCAGGCGCAAAGCACAAAGGGATCTTCTCCCTAGCTCAGGGGCATGACACACTCTGCGGACCAGGCACGCTCCGGTCTTCCCCACTCTCAGCAAATTATTTTTTTCTTCCTCGAAGGCTCTTAATTTTATTTATATCACAAAATATGGAGCTGTGGGAAAAATCCTGATTCTTTAGAAAGAATGCAGGCAGAAGCTGTGTGTGCTACAAGGGATAAGACAGAGAGACCTTTCTCTGGTAGCTTTTGGGAAGGAGGGGTGGGGAAAGGTACGTTCAAAATACTAAGCACACAAATGCGTGCAGGCACAAATCCTCCAGCCTCTGTGCGTGTATTCACCGGGGGCTCAAATTAAACTCCAAATTGTGCAACTGTGATCTGTACAGATTAGAAGGGGGCTTAGACTGCAATTAAGTCAAGGCAAGTCAAGAGCTTAGATAATGATTATCTGGTTTTTTTCCCTATTTGGAAGAACCAATCACCAAAAAAAAAAAAATTAAAGTAAATATTAAAATACATGATATCTGTGCATAGGCACTGAGAAATTGTCATGAAACAGCTCCATTCTTATTGCACAAATGGAGATACTATGAAATATCTGTAATTAGCGACATTTTATTAAAACTACCCTTGATCTCAGCTTGGTGATGTTGCACAGCCAAATGCAGGTTGGGATTTTGCTAGCCAACCGTTTTTTAATCACCGGAGCACTTCATTTTTAGTAAATCCATGCCTAATTTTTGTGATCTCCTGCTGGGCTTTACTTGAAAAAAAAGCCAAAAAAACCAAACCAAAACAAAAAAAGTTTAATTTGGTTGAGATTCCCTCAAAATCATCTCTGCTTAATGCCTTCCAGCCTTGTCTGCCTGCCCGCTCCGTGCAAAACCCACGAGCAAGCAGTAATCAGCATCTACAGCCAAGCCTTACATTAAATGTCAGGTTTGTGCTTGGAGATTTTTCATGTGCTTTTGAAAAGTGTGTCGCAGGATGCAGCCCGCATTTAAAAAGAAAAAAAAAAAAGGAAAGGAAAAAAAAGAGAGATACAGCAGGAAAATAGTGTTCATTATCGGGGAGAGGTAAGTAAATGATAAGAGATGATTTAGAGATCCTGAATGTAAAATGCATGATCCAAGCGTTCAGAAATGGACTGCTCCTAGACTATTAGGAGTTGAAGGTCACGCCACATGTCATTGGAAAGGTAATTTTCTCTAGATTTTGAAATAGGATCTCAGATTTGACCTATGCCCTCCGTGTCAAGAACATCTGGGCATCCTTAATACATCCCTTCCTTTGCCTTTTTCCTTTGTTCCCCATGCTAGACTTTGGGTTTGAAGAAAAAGAAGGGAATTTTCTGCCCTGCATTTCAGTTTTAGCATCGCCATGGACTTGTCTGTGACCCCGGACAAGTCATTTCATGCCTTTTAGTCCACCCTTGTCAGTAAGATGGATTTGGTATGGAAATGCCTAGATAACGCCTTTTTAAGTCTCAGTACTTGATTAATTAATGCTTGTAAGTTATTTTGTGATCCTCACATGAAATAAGTTGCTCACAGTGCATTCAGAAGTGCTTCCATTGGTTTAAGGGGTTTGGGAGTGAGACTTGTTTCCTATAAATAAAACAACTTTTTTGGGATCAGTAGGATGGAAGTGTGAGCCCGCAGGGTGCAAAATAGCATGAATAATGTGAAGTACTTTTATCAAATGCTTTTCACTACCTTTGAAAACAGAGTCAAAAATGCCCTTCTCTTAAAACTGCTCTTGTTGATCTCCTCTAGAAATACAGATGTTTAGTGCATCTGGAAGCCAGGCCATCATTTTCTGAAGTCAAGCATCCTAAAATCTCATTCTCATTGAAAAATATAGGTCCCTATATGTTTCGTTTTCCCTCATCTTTAGATTGGAAAAAATGAGATTTTTCCCTCATCTTTAGACTGGGAAAAGTGAGATTTGTCTATGCAGGCTAAAAGGGAGAAAGGAGGAAGAGAAAGCAAAAAAGCTTCCAGACACTTCCTGCAGTCACCTTTCCTCACTATTTTGAGACAGTCTCTCCTTCTAAGTCCCAGTTTCTGCTTTGGTGCAAAAATCCAGCTTTTCAGCATACCTGAGGTCCTGATTTCCAATGAGATCTTCAGAAGCTAGAGGCCCAAGTTGCTCCAAGGCTTAAATTAAAATCCTTTCCCTCCCCAAAAAAAAAAGCTCCGTTCACACCATTAGCAATGCTGCAGCATAAAGAAGAGGAGCATCCATAAAATAGATGTTTTCCCAAGAGTAATGGGCAGTGTTTCCAGAGCAGGGAGCTCACTCTGCTGGTGTCGGGCACTTGCACTGTGTTCACTGAATGAAACCAGGGGAGCTCTGCGCTGCTGATCGGACTTAAAATCCTCAGCGCTTCATTTCTGCTTTAGCACCAGCCTGTCTGAACCAGCACGAGCCTGGGGAAGGTCCAGAGCAGAGTCCCTGCTCTTCCAGGGCTGCTTTTCCTAACAGCACCCTCCAGTCCTCTCTTGGCTCCTCTCCTCAGCTGCTGCCCCTTCAATTCTTGTTGCTCCTTCTCTTCTCCTCACGAACGGAGCTGAGCTAATAGGCTCAACGGCCAGGATGCATGTTGGGCAACACAGAAAAGGATTGAAATCCTTTCCCTCTTTCAGGAAAGCTTTTCCCTGCAGTGCGAGAGGGGTTGGTGGTTGTGACTGGCCCCGTGGTGTGAGCGAGCAGGGGCATCGGTCGTGATACTCGGGGGCAGAGCAGCTGTTTGCAGATGTGGACGCGGGGCTCTTCTCAAATTCCCAGCTAAACACCCTGCCTTAGGTGAACTTAAAAAAAACAAAGTCATCTTGCAAATGGTTCCCCCAGCAGGTTGAGACATGCTGTTGAGGATAATGTTAACTCCCTGCAGCCTCGGAGAGACAGGGAGAAAGCAGCTTATTTCCATATCTTAATTAAAATTTCCATTAATCCCATCTGAGGCCTCATAACTTCAAAAACTTGGACAAAAAAAAAACCCCAACACTTATTTCTGATAAATATTTTAGACTAATTGTTCTGAGGGAGCAGACATCTCTTGCTGGTGAATATCAACTAGCCATGGGTCTTGCATACTATTTAAAGGCAAACCGCCAGGGTTTTGTTTGTTTGTCCTCCGAAAATTACTGAACATCTTAAATGCCAAAGATAGGAGGCAGCGAGAGCAAAGGCACCAGGCTCACGTGGGATCACTGCGATCTCACGGAAACTCCCTTCTGTACTGTGGAGCCTGCTTTTGTGTCTTGCAGGCACCTTCCTGCAGGCTCAGAGCCCTGGTGCTTCTCGAAGGTGGGGAGCTGCCAGGCCAGGGAGCTTCTAGCTCAGGACAGCATCTCTTAATGATGCTCTGTCTTTAGTCTTTAAGACAGGAGGGTGTTTGTTGAAAAAGTGGATACCTGTTCTGGGCTCCCCAGTTCAAGAGGGACGGGGAAATACTGGAGAGAGTCCAACAGAGGCTACAAAGATGCTGAAGGGACTGGAGCATCTCTCTGATGAGGAAAGGCTGAGAGCCCTGGGGCTGTTTAGCCTGGGAAAGAGCAGCCTGAGAGGGGATCTTAGGAATGTTTACAACTATCTGCAGGGTGGGGGTCAAGTAGAAGGGGCCAGGGTCTTGTCAGCAGGACTACCTCTGTGATAAGGTAATGGTAGCAAGGTGAAACACAGGAAGTTTCACCTCAACATGAGGAGGAACTTCACTGTGAGAGTGCCAGAGCCTGGCCCAGGCTGCCCAGAGAGGTTGTGGAATCTCCTTCTCTGGAGACCCACCTGGACACGTTCCTGTGTGACCTGCCCTGGGTGACCCTGCTCTAGCAGGGAGGTTGGACTTGATGATCTCCAGATGTACCTTCCAACCTCTACCATTCTATGAGTCGATGAGAATCAGAGACTTAGCAAAACACAATTTCCACAGCCAAACTATGAGCCTAGAGGAACTGCTTTTTGAAAGGGGACATGGGATCAGTGATGTGCATCAAGATGGAGATGCTTCTTCAGTGGAGGAGCTGAGCATTTGGGATGGGCTCTTGCATTGCCGCCTTCTTCTGCTCCATCCCAGGGACCAAGGGCTTCTGGGTTTCCTTATATACAAAGCTCCCATGTGGGATGGAAAAGCCTTGGACATTTATCAGGACCCCAGATGAGATCAAGACTTCTCCCTCTGTGAAGGGACACAGGGTTTCTCCTCCTTTAAACCAAGATCACAAACAATACTTAAACACCCTTTGACATAATGCTGCCAGTCTTTCCATCTTCCCATAGCTCCTGCAGCTTTTCCAGCGGTGATCCCAAACCTTCCTAAAGAAACAGAAGGAAGAGCACAATTAATGACAGCTTCAGTCATCTGCCTGGCCACAGGAGATGGCTGAGACACAGAAGTGAGTTTTAGAATGGGTGAAAAAAACCCCAACAAAACGACCAAAAACATCATAAAGGGTTTTCCTTTGCCGCGTAAAATCCTGCTTCTGCCCCGTTCCCAGGCTGACTTTGTAAAGCGTGGGTTGGAGAGGCTGGAGTAGCGTCGTTGGTGCTTCTCATCAAAATGACATCTAAGATTTTGAATATCTTTTTGATTGTTATTCAGTGCGCCCAAGCAAAGAATCGAAAGCATTGGCTGGGGGTTGCCTGACAGCAGGACTCCGCAGCCGCCGCTCTTCAGCCAGGTCTATAATTAGAGCCTAATGGGGCAAAGGAGCCCTTCACCCACCTCCAGGAGTGCAAGGTCTGTACGTGCTCCTCCTGAGACCTCAGCCTGCAGCTGGACCGTCACCTCCAAGCGTGGCTCTGGGGTCTTCAAGGATGGGTGGTTTTCTGTTCCCGTCTTTGCCAGGGGGTGAAAACCGAAACAATGCGTTGTCCCCTGCAGCAAACCGGAGTTGTGTGTCTTAATTATCTAAAAACTCTGCTTGAACAAAGAGAACCCAGGAATAATGGTTGCTTTACATATTAGCTGTGTTTTCCATCCAGCTCGTGACTGTAACCACCCCAGGTCCAGCAGCCCTGCAGCCGCAGCAGTGCCACAACGAAGAGTCTTTTCACAGGGATTTGTTGTTCCCCACTCCAGCTCCTCCAGAGGCAACTGGAAAGCTGGAAGTGAGGGGGAGAGCCAAGGTCACCGTTCCTGCACCTCTGCCACCACAGGCACCCAGGCAAATTGTCACTTTTGTGACAATCCGAGGAGCCTTCCTAATGCGTTCAGAGAAAGGCATCTAAGCCGCTCAGTAATGCAAAGAGATTTATAGCGTTGAAGTGCTGGGTTGGGTGAGGTGGAGAGAAATGGGTGAAGGGAGCAGAGCCCTCGGAGGCAGAGCCAGCAGCAGCCTGGGGGACAATGGTTGAGAGTCTCAGCTGTCCCTTTTGAGCGCTGCTAAGGTCACCAGAACCCACAGCCCATCTTTTGCGTCCCCACTTCCCCCCTCTGCTCGTTTCCCCTCGCGGCCCAAAAGTGGGACGCTGGTTTGGGATAAGAAAATATTGATAGAGGCTTTGTGGAGTACAGCTGGATTTGGGGATGGCACGGAAGTGGACATTAGTTGTATCGTGTTTGGTCTCCTTCCAAAATACACCTCAGTCTTGTAGACAGCTTAACAAATGAATTAATGATCTTCCATTTAATTTTAAATGCTATTAATCTACTCCATGGAAAGAGACATTTATTACTGTTTGAATGCAATGCTCAGAGTAAGCAAAATGTGTTCTGGTTTCTGTGGGCCACCAGAGTGTATTTGGAGATGCACAGAGAGGGCTCTCCATCCAAGGTTCTGTGTTGCCCAGGACCAAAGATATTTGATGGCTTTTCAGGTACGTAGGTGAGAAATGAACCAGGTAACTGAGCTGAAGCCAAAAGCTGTGGTGGGAGGGACGGGATGGAAGACAGCACAGGTCATTCAGATCTTCTGCTGGGGCAAGACTGGGAATTTGTGCCTAACATCCTGCACAACACAGCTCTCGGCGGATGGAGATGTGAACAGGGAGAAGCTCCTCTCTGGCTTTGTACTTTACCATGCAATTGGCAGCCAAGGAGGAGAGCAGCCATAATTAAACCCTGATGTTCAGCCTTGGTGCCCCGGAGGTAACATCCTCAAAATGAACTCAACATTGAGAACGGCAAACTGCAAGGGACATAGTGACAGATTCTCTGTGGTCATGGATGTGACGGATGGATCACCTCTGAGTGACAGAAAATTGGACACAGATCACGAGGAAGGCAGGAGAGAGCACTGGGGAGGGGGGGTGGAAGGGGAGAAAACAACCATTCCTAAAACGAGCCTAAGATCTGCCTGGTTGCTAGGGAAAGTGGGACTCCTGGTAAGTAATTTCAATTTGTACCTATATTTATAACAGTATGAAGATACGTTTTATAATCTGTGTAATAAAGAACCTCATCAGCAACTTCTTAAAGAAACTTGTTATTACGGAGAATGACACTCTAATTGCCTCCAGACATTTAGCTTGTCTAGTGAGTGAAGTAACCTGATAAGCTATTGAGCTATTAAGTGATGTAGAATCAATTAATGTAGTTAGATAAGAAAGTAATAACCTACCCAGGTAAACTAAGTAGTATGTGTCAAACTAGTCACTATTAATTCAGGTCCAGGAAAGCCCAGTATACTCAGTAACCTTCATAAAATTGAGGAGGTTGTATTTCAACCAAAGAAAACTAGTTTTCCAAAGAGCATTTTTGAGGAAAAATAAAGAGAAATAAGGAATTCGTTACCAGGCTTCATTTTCAAAGGATATTTTCCACGCCTTTATGACACAGACAGCTGAATAACAGCACTGCAGAGATGGTTAAATTGTAGGCACTGACTTCCCGAGTCGCGGAAAAAGAGAGAGCCATGGTTGGAAAGCACACCTTGAATTTCCACGCCTGGGAACGCTCACGGGACTGGGATAACTGGGCGTGCAGTTGCCTGCATCACCTCTTGCAGGTGCAGCAGTGCCATCAGTGTCTCCGCATCCTTTCAGCTTCATGGCAGAACAGGCTGGCACGGCGAGGCGAAGCCGGGGCTGTTAGCTAGCACGGCGGACAAGGTGACAGATGGAGAAGGGTCACAGTGCCTTGTGTAGATACAAGCAAGAAACGCGTGAGGACCCGGTTCCAGTTCCAGTTAATTTTGTCCCTGTCTGATCTAGCTTCGGGTGTGATTATCTGGAGTGTATTAGAGCAGAGGAAAGGAGAATGGGTGAGAAATTATCATCCTGTCTGCCTCGCTGCTGCTGCTGCTGCTGCAGGTTTCCTTGCCTGATATATTGTCTCTCTAGTTGGGGAGTGCAGAAGGAGGTTAATGAATCTTAAAACATTTCTAAGTGGCACAGCGTAGCTCCAAGCAAGCCAGGGCGCGCGGGAGAGCGAGCGCCAGTCCCCAGGTCTGCGTGGCTGCGCTAACGTGACGCTCAATGACAGCTAATTAGCCCGACCCGGGAGCGCCCAGCACCGCAGGTACACCGCAGCCTTGCCTGCCCTGCCTCCAGCCCCGCTGGCTCCACACCCCCCCTTTGGGGGCTTTCCTTCCATCTCCTCAAGTTTTCAGCATGAGATGTTTGCAGCTATAAAATCACAGTCTGAGCTAGGTCTTGCTACAGGGGGATGTTCTCATCCATGTCTCCAGCCTGTAGTTATGCAGTTATTTATACATATATATATATGTGTATGTATACACACTCTGCTGCAGTATTTGGGGACCTCTGTAGTGTATGGGCCAGGGTGCAGGGCTGAGTCAAGGAGCATTTTGAGACTTTCTCCCAGGTTCAGGTCTCTCATGGAAAGAACATTGTTATGCACGTGGCTTTTTCTCATACAGACTCCTTGCACCACTGAAGGACGCAGGGCAGAGGTGGGGGAACATCTCCAGGTCCTGGTGGGTCAGGTGGCATTAGCATATCCTGCTGTGGTTAGGTACCAAACATGCTTAAAACTTTTCACAGATCCTTGGAATGGCTATCTGCAACTTGGGAAACACAGCCACTGGGAAAGCTGGGCCTCAGACGGTGGGGAAAATGGCAAACTCCTGCTGGAAGCTTTATTGAGTATTACGTTGTGGATGTTCTTGTGTCAGAAGAATATTCGGGGGGGAAAAAAACCATGAACATCCCTAAAACATCTTCCTTCCCGCCCATTACATGAGGTGTAACCACACAGTAAACTTTATCTTTCTTCTGCAAAGGACCACAGCAGTTCCCCGTGGACCCCAGGGCCGCAGGAAAAGACTGATCAGCGGTGTCAAATGCATGGAAAGAAAAATATCAACCGTGAATATTTTAGTGCTTCAGCTCCAGCATTCAGATGTGGTCCACAGGAATGGAAATTTTGTTTCTGATCTTCTTTAAACAAGAACAACTCGGAGCCATCTGAGCTGATTTGCTTAATGTGCTGTTCAGCATTCACGGCGCAAATTGAATTGTTAGCCTCTCTGTCTTTGCACTGGGATGTTTTGATTCTAATATTACCAGCAGAGCAACCTTCCCTAACTGAATTGTTCTCACAAGTAATGTTGATGCTTTGCACTCCCACTCAATTGATGTCATTGTGGCTACTGACAAGAAGGTGCTCGTTAGAGCGAACAGGTTGAGACCAGATAAGGGGAGAGAGAGAGGGAGACAAATCAGAACTATCTCCGTTTTCATCCACGTTCTTTATTTCAGATTTTTTTTTTTCCCACCAATTTCCAGTTGCTCGCTTCCTGCGCTTCTGGCAGAGATGGGCTTGCAGCTGCTTTACACAACTTCTGTGCGACTCTTCCTTGAAGCTGTACAGGATCTAGTCCAGTTACATCACCGAGCTTTGGCCTACCACAGCTAAATCTGGTGAGGACCTAGCTTGGATGGCTCTGCACCTTTGCACACAGTGTAGAAATGTCCATCATGGAGCCTTCTTGCAGATGAGGATCAGCCCCATGATGCTTATTTATCTTTGTGTGTGGTGCTGGGAGAGAACCCAGCTCTCGGCTTCTCCATGCTGCTGTAAACTGGTATCTTCTGGGCTGGGTCAGCTTCTCCCAGGTCATCTCTGGGCCCATGGTAGCTCTTTTATATATATATATATATATATATATATATGTAATATTACTGGTTCTTAGTACATTGGACCTGAAAGAACAGAGGAACATGCAGCAGCTTGGTAGCTGTGGACTTCTGGAGAGCAGTTGAAAGCACAAGTTGTGTGGGCAGTACAAATCTGCAAGACTCTGTGGGACTGGAGCTCTAGTGCTGCCATGGGGAGAGGGATCTGTAGATCCATAGAGAAGTGTTTCCGTAGAGCAGACATTAGCGAACAGCTGGTGCCGGGTCTCTCTAGGTTGGGTCTTGGTAGCCAACCAGCATGTGTGCAGCAGAGACCATCAGGGAGCAGAACCTTGGAGTGGAGAAGGGGGTAGTCAGGGTGACAGTACAGCCATACCTGTCAAGAGCTGAGAAGCAGAAGGAGGGGACTTGCAAACGCTGTCGAGAACAGCGTGGCAGGCGGAGCACGGGAGCTGAAATCTCACCGCGGTGAACAGGTCGCTACTGGATCTCAGCAAAGTTTCAGGGATCTATGAGCAGGGAAAGGGAGAGGCAAGACCCTGCTCTGGGATCCTTCCTACGTGAGTATCTGTTGTGACCTATGTTGTTTCCAGACCTTTCCAGAGTTTGATGTTTCCCACGTCGACAGTTGCCAGGAGGAATTTTGCTTACACCGTAATTTTCCATTTGCCGTTGGGTTTCAGACAGATGAGTGCAAACTGTTCTTTCTGCAGCTCAGGAGATAATTTTGCAGTCAGTGTGAACACTGTGAACCTTCTGATTTTTTTTTTTCTCTAATAACAGTTTGGCAAATCAAAGTGTCTGTTTGGTTAGTCAGGAAAAACACCTAGGAACCACATAGAAAAAAAACAGAGAGGCGCAGAGATGGACCCTGAGCTGGCTGCATCTCTGATCAGTTCTCAGTGGTCCTGGTGGTTGGGTGCTCAGTTATAATCCCACAGCCCGGGGGAACTGCGGGCGCTCCCTTCCCAGCGTGTGGGTGGCCAAGCAATCCCTGCGGGTCGGGTGAGCTCCTGCTTCCCTCTCTGCCTCTGCTTCTCTGGGAAACACCCCTGGAGGGGCATTTCCCCCTATCCAAGATCCAGCGTAGAAAACTGGGGGGGGGGGATTCCTATTGCTTTTATTCTTTTGTTCAACAAGGACAATCTATCCCAGTGTGATCCGTGCAGGTAACTAGGGACCTCCCTGTATTTTTCTGATTTTTGCACTGTGTTCTGTTTGAAGAGAATTTAAAACCAAAACCTATTTAATTTTTAATATGAAAAATCTTTCCATATCTAAGTATTTTTGTCCTCCGCATTTATTCCCTCACTAGCTGGGATTTTTCGGGCTGATTATTTTTTACGGTATTAAAAATATAATCCATATGATATATTAAAATGTAATTAAAAGTGTTATCATATTTTTCAGCAGCGTGTTATACCTGGGGAGATTTTGCAAGTGCAAATGCATTCTTGCAACACCTATGCTAGTGACGGAAACCAGCTGACCTTTGCTAACCCTTTTCACTGCTAGAAAAGTGGAAACAAAAAGAGAGGAAAGGGTTTTTGGTGCTTCCAGGTGTTTCACCTTCACACCGTTTCCTTTCTGATTCAGAACATCTCCCAGCGGTACAGCAAAAGGAGAGAAGAATTAAGTCCCTAGCCTGGATTGCCACGTTTTTCAGGTTGTGATGAAGAAGCTGTGGCATGGCCACGTGCTGGGGATGGGTTGGCCCAGGGGTGCAGAGCTGCTTCTGATGGCCTAATGCCCTGCCCAGCCTCACCGTTGGCAGAGCAGCTGCTCTTGGTGGGACTGGTGGAGCTGGGAAGTGCTTGCAGTGCCTCCCATGCAAGTGGGAATGCACAGATTAATGGGGCTGTGCATTCCAGGGAGTCCTTCTGGAGACCTTTTTGTGCTCAGAAGGACCTCTCTGCCCTTGCTACTTGTCCCAACACTTCACCTTCCCAAACGGGCGTGGGCAGTTACTGGAGAAGCCCTGGTCTGAGGTGTATCATAGAATCAGAGAATGGTAGGGCTTGGAAGGGACCTCTGGAGATCATCAATTTGGGGGTGTCACCATAAATCACACTGGTGCAGGCAAAGAGTTAAAGTGTTGTGGGAAAGGGTTCATAGGAGAGTTAATGAAAGTAATTGAAAATAAATATCAAAATGTCCTAGTGTTTTAGGAGCTTGAGTCTCTTTCTTCCTCCTATCTTCTTTTTCTCTGTGTCCCCAGGAAGTACTTATGTTCCTACAGCTCCTATTTTCACCAGTCTTTAAATAAGTGTTTGATGGGATTTATAGGAACACCTGAGCAGGTTAGATAGGTTATAATTCCCCCTGATTTCACTGACCTCTCTATAGATGGGACACGAGCTACTCCAGCTCTCAGGCTTATTTGACAATATTGTTCCAAGTATGCTGGAAGGTGTCAGTCGTATGAAATTTGTGGTTCAAGTTCTGGGAGGTGCCATCAGAGTTGGAGTGATGGAGAGAAATATCAATAAACATAAGGGTGTCTCGGTGGCTGCCGGTGCCTGTGTATGTGTACAGGCTTTATTGGCGACCGAAAGCCCACTGCCTGCTCTTTGGTTTTCCATTTTAGCCAGCCTATTATCAGAGATTTCTGGAGTGTGAGTTTCATAAGTAGAGGTTATCATACATTGCAGGCCATCTCTCCTGCTGGGGAGCAAAATGAAGGTTTGATAATGAGATCGCCCAAAGGCAGATAAGAGCTCGAGCTTGCTGAACAGTCCCTCAAGGTTTCCTGTGATGGCAGAGAGGAGGGAATGCAATTTATTATCCTTCTCTCCTTGTACCTTCCCATTGTTTGAAAATCCGAAGTAGCAAACTAGGCGCATTCGAAATAAATAAATTAATAACCAGAGCAGGAGACCTGGTGTGGTGTTGTTTTGCTTGGAAGGAGAAGGTCCGTGATTTGCTCTGACACCACGAAGGAAGTGTCTGAACACCAAATCCTGAAATTCCATTTAAAGGCCAGGCTCTCTCCCCCTCTCCTCCCACCTTCTCTCCCGCTAAGATGGAGATTCTAAAATTGAGTCAAGTGCTTTATCTTGATAGAGGATAGAGGGTGGCTCCGTAACCACTGCTGATAACCTTCCCATCTCCAGTTCTGTTTGCTCTCCTTTCATGCTAAACGCTACAAAGTGCATTACAGTAAAGCAAAAGGTCAGATTTAAGCTGTAAACCACAGAAGATTCAGAGCTGAAGTTGCCACATCATTAAGTCACAGCATCTTCATGCTTATGTTTCCTAGCACATATGGTATATAAAATCACCTAGTGTTTCACAACCCTCTTAAATAATTAGGCACAACAGGGTTTGCTGGGTGACCACCTGGATGAAGTCAAAACAGTGGCATCTGCACCAACCAGATGGGAGTCTGCTCTTCACTGCCATCAGGAAATGGACAGCCAGCTTCCACTCGAGTGAACCAAAACCTGCCTTCTTCCAGATAAGAAAAGAGTTTAGGAGAGAGCAGTAAACATGTCTTCCTTCAATTTTCAGGTTGCTGAGTCTCTGCCGAAACCAAACGGAAGAGATGCTGTTCCCCAGGCTGAGGAGGTAAGTCAGATTTGTGTGTCATCAGCAAACCGTGTACCTAGCAATGGTGTTTTGAAGGCGGGTCGAACAAAGAGATTTTTATTTGTTTCTGTCATTTAAAAGAAAAAAAAAAAAACAACGTGGAGGAGGGAGAATATTAGCGATTTAGTGTGAGGCTCCATTAGATCAAATCAGTGCCAATGATAGTCACTTATTTCCTCCATTTCATAATGATTTACTCTATAAATTAATGTCCGCCTGTTTAAAGGCGCTCAGTGATTCAGCTCCGGGTACCATGGCAATATGTGACAGGGATTCGGGCTGAACCCACCAGTCATATGGCTCTCTGTGCTGTCATTATGCTATATGTGCGCCGGTAATGGGGGGCTATGTGAGAACGTAGACAGATATTATGCAAACATATACTGACTTAAGTATCAATCTGTCACTGGTGTAACTCATTGTAATGGCTCCACCAAAGTCATTACAGACTAATATGCATTACAGCATGTTAAGCATCTATCATGGGTGGAGGTTCTGAGAAGCCAGAAGGAAGCTATAAGAAGCTCCCAACATACAGATCTGGAAGACACTCAGATAAAAGGTTTTCAGTTCCTTTTTGCCCCCCACCTTTGCGCTCCAAAAAAAAAAAAAAAGAATCTGAAAAAAATTGTCTCACAGCTTTAAGAAGACAAAAAAAAAAAAAAAAAGAAAGAAAATCCTCTTGAGCTTGTACGTATGAAGCACACGCAAGTTAACTGCAGCAGTTGAAGTCAAATCTCTCTCTTTCATAGGCACAGACACAAATAGGGTTTGATGGTGGGAAAGCTTTAGCCTGGCTCTGCTCCATGGCAGGTTTAGGATGTGATCCCTTCATTTGTTACCTTTAGAGGTCACTCAGCCTGATTTTGTGGTACAGAAGTGGAAGGAGGACGTAACCCCTGAGTCCCTGGTCAGCTAATCCATGTCCTCTCCCCCCTCAACACGCCTGTGTAGTGGATTAGCACATCCATAACCCAGAGCAGTCCTTTCTCCATTAAAAAATACCCTGGTTAATAACCACTGGGAGCTTTCAGTCCCAGGCTTTGCCACGGGTCCCTCTTTCTGGTGAGCGAGATCCCATCCAGGACCAGACAGGGTAAGACACCTCTGGGATGACACTAGTGACTTAGGTTCAGCTCTTCCCCTACTTTGCATTTTGTGGTGGCTTTTCGAAGAGCGATGCTGCAGCACTGGCTCGGCCGTCTCAAGTGGAGAGAGCGTCTGGCACGGGCAGGTGGGGACAGCTCCTTGTTCAGTGCAGGCTGGGCTATTTTGCCGGCGTAACGCACGCTCTTCGGCCAACCCAACGGATTAGAACAGTACTCTGTTTAAAGGTCAAACAGTTGATGCTCCATCAACGCGCGCGGCAGGTGACATGCAAATCCGAAGCGATCCAAAGCGATCGGCTCAGCCTCCAGCCAGCTTGGTGGGGTAGCCAAGGAGAAATGTGAGAGCACAGATTTCTAAAGAGAGTTTACCCACCGCTTACTGCTCAGCCTGGGCACTCAGCAGTGCATTTACTCACTGTTTTGTGTACTAAAGCAGTACTGATACAGCTCACAGCATCCTCGAGCAGTTGTATAGAGAGTCAGGAAAGAAGCTTAATAGACTGAAGGTGCCTGAATGCAGTGTTACAGTAAGTAACCAGCTCTCTTAAAAGGAGAGACTGGTAAAAGGAAAAGCCCAGGGAACAAACACTGGATCTCTTGTGCTGTTCCCATTTAACCTGCATTCACTGCCAATTGAAATGCACTTTACATTACTTCAGTCAGATACTTCAAAGGAAATCCTAGAGATGGGAGCACTTGAGCAAGAGCACTTCTGCTGGTAATGTGTGTATTTGAAAGCCTGGCAATTGGGAAGGTTGTGAATACGGCGGCGTGCCCAAATATAGCTGTAGCTTGTTACATGTAAACGGCAAGGCTCGTTCTGAAATTCCTGCTCCTGTCCTGCCCTTCCTTCCCGCGAAGCAGTGTGATTCCTCCATCTGCCAGCATCTCCAGTATTTGTGTTTGCACGTAACAACGCTCGCCTGTGCACGTTACCCCGCACAGCAGCTCGGTGAGAAAAGCTGATGTAGTACCAGGTTATTAAAAGCCCGAAGGAGACCTTCGGGAAAGGCTCTGAGGAAAGTATTGCTCCTTCTGCAGCACTGCCCGAGTCTGATGGGCCCACGGGGGAAGGCGGAAGAGTCGGGCAAAGCCGTGCAGGCAGAGGACATGCAGGGCTCGTGCCACCTTTGGGCTCTTTGGGTCAAGAATAACCACGCAGATAAACCAGGTAAAGGTGTGAGCTTAGAGCGGGTGAAACCCTGGTTTGGAGGCTCTCGACCCAGTGCAGTTAAATCCTCCTGAGCGAGAGGACTCACATGGAGGTCTGATGGGTTTGAATTTGCACGTGCTGGGCGCTGAGCCCATGTAACTCCACCATGTCCTGCAATGTGAGGTGAGGAGTTTGCTCTGGAGCACCTGGCCAGGCACGCGTGTGAATGCGCGAGGTGATACCAGTGAGTCTCAAAGAAGTCCTTGTTACTTAAACATTGCTATAGGGTAGATCTGCTGCAGCTCACTGTGCGATGTAAAAGACATGGGGTGAGGAAGTAGAAAGTGCGTCGTGGGCGAGGGCCGTCTATAAGTGTTGGACATCGTGTGGGCAAACCCTATGTATCAGCCAAACTTTTTTTGGTTGACTATCTTGTTAGAAAGGCTGTTGCTTCGTAGCCTTCTGCATTTGGGTGCAGTCGAGTCTCCGTCTTCATTGTTATGGTGGGTGGGGGTTTAAAAGATAAGTTCTTTCTGGGTTCTTGCAAGAAATGTCTCTTTATGGAGTGGCTTCGTAAAAAGAGCTTGACAATCCCTGACTGTAGAATAAAGGAGCGTGAGATCTTGGAGCTGGGGAGAAGAGCCACAGCTGCTCTTTTCCCCAACACAAATGGCAGGACTGTGAGAACACACTGACCTTTATGCAGCACAATTAAATGCCATACAAATAACTAACTAATTCTGTTTAGCAGCCCTGCTGCTTTTCTCTTCCTGCGGCCGTAACCAGGTAAAATTCCCCTTTGCTGGTCTGACTGTGTGTTGACACGTTTAGGGCTGTGGCACACAAAGGAAAGGTCCTCTTTGCTCTGTCACTGAGCAAGGATGTCCTCTCCTCGCTCCAAGCTCCCATGGATGATTTGGAAAGGCAGCTGAAGGACGAGGAGAGGCGAGGAGGGGAGGAAAGGTTGTGTGCTGCCACAATAGCTGTGCAGGTGGAAAATCAGAGCAGTGACTGTCCAGACAATACACAAAACAAACCTCATCTGAATAAGGGACATGTTCAGAGGGCAGCATCTCTTAAAATTTATTGCAAGCGGTCTGGTAGCTCAACCTCCTATTAATTTTGCTTGACTTGCAAAGACAGTTGTAAAGACACTGGCTTGGTATCTGTTGATAGTATCTGGGTTTTGCAAGTGTAATGACATCTATTTTGTGCCATTCATATGTTCAACCATAGGGCTGAAATCTCTCTCTTCTTAAAAAACCCTTCTTCATCCTGCATTTCACTGTGATGTCCTGGGCTGGAGTGTGATCAGCCTGAGGTTCTGGCACAGCTCCAGGCTACTCAGGTGATTCGCTAGGGATTTTAGTTGCTAAAAATAAAATAATTTAAAAAAAAAACCCCAACAAAACCCAAGGCTGTACTGGGCATGTGCAAATAGTAATTTCACAAATGCATTTAGCACGGCCAAATTTGAACAGATTTTTATGGGAACTTTGAAAGGCAACAGGCATATTCCCAGCATCAAATCCTTCCACATCTCCCTGTAATAGCCCAAAATTTAACAGAGCAGATTGACATTCATTTTGTATCATGGGAAAACATGGGGGTTTTTTTCTTTGATTTCTTTTTTATTTCCTCCTCGGAAACCTCTAATCTGTATTACTTGATTATTTTTTTTTTCTTCAAAATTCACCATCATGAACTTTCAGGCCAAACCATAAATTCCCAATAAATACAACTACAAAGGGCGTCCTGGATTTAAGACGGTTGTCTCCAAAGATAAGGATAATATACCCCCTTCTACTACCCTCACGGGGTTTCTACACGAGTTGCTAACATTTCTGGAGTCATTAATCGATGCAAAGCTGCTCACTTGGGGGTTGATTTGCTGGAATGTGGCTTGAGAGGGGTTCTGAGCTCCCCCAGCCACATCCAGGTAGTGAAATACCCACTTCTGCGTCATCGAAACTTGGGTACTGCAAATTAGTGAGTTTTGGTGCACTTCCCGTTTGTGACTCAGAACTTTCCTCTGTAAAGTGGCAGTAATGTCACCCTTCTCCTGAATTAATGCTAAACTGATGAATACCGTGAGAGGAAATTAGTCATTCCCTCCAGAGCAGCGTTTGAGTAGTTTTCTGGAAATAAAATATCGACTAGGTATCAAAAGTTCTTCAAAGGAGCTCTGTGCTTTGTACACACGGACCCTTCATTAGAAGGAAAATAAAAAAGGCAGGTGAACATTTAGCATCATCTCCCCGCGGGTCTCTTGACTTTGCTCGTGGTCAGTAGAGACACATCTATGGATCTATGGGCAGAATTCCTCCTTCTCCTCTCCAAACCCACAAAACTCTTGAATTACTTTTAGTTTTAATTGAATGAAATCAGATCAATACTTCAAATAGGAAACATTTTAGGACAAGTTTCAGCTCAGAGTAGCTTGGCTGAGTTTTTATCCTCAGAGCAGAAGAAGGATTATGCTGAGAACACTGACATCACCTTAAATATAGCAGCATGAATACGCCACTGTAATTAATCTTTTCAGCTTTTAATTTTGATTCAAGAGAAATGTTGGTTGAAAATATTTTCTTTCCCGGTGACTTTCCTCTGTCTCAAACGTGTCCATGCTCCCAGGCACCATCTGACACAGCCTTGTCAGTCAGGTGGGGGAAAAGGTGCTACCTCCCCCCAACAGAGCACACCTCAAAAAAACCTTTTGTGGATCCAGATACAGCAGCAAAAAGCTGATTTTACCCTTTCCAGTTGCCATCTGAGGAGGAGGGATAAAGCATCTTCATAAGCTGTAACAAAAAAAAAAGTTTGACCGGTAAAACCTGAGCTCCCATCTGGAAAATTTCCCCCTTACAGCTTTTTGGGGGGTTCATGATAAAGGTGGTGGTGGCCTCGGTGCATCACTCCCAGGCTGTGCTCAGCAGGAGTTTGCTCCTGCAGCTCAAGAGGGGGATGGGACCCAGCCAAGTATCCAGGAAGGGGAAATCTGATTTATAAGTGAAGCATCAGCAGATGTCTTAAAAGGCCTCCTGAGAGTTTGTAATACTCTGGAAGATCTGAGAGTAATAAAATGGAATAAAATCGATTATAGAACCAAGTTTCTACCCTGACTGCCACACCCAGAGGAAAACAAGGAGTGTTTCTCATGGGCAGAAGAGACTCTGCAGCCCGGGTCTGAATGGTGGCCCCCCTAAAGGTGAGAAGTTGGGAATGGTCCAGCTCAGGCTGAGGTCTGGTGACCATCACAGACTCACAGACCCTACAGGTTGGAAGGGATCTGGTCTGATGACCGTCACAGAATTACAAGCTCACAGATGATAGTGATTGAAAGGGACCTCTGGAAATCATCTTGTCCAAACCCCCTGCTTCAGCAGGGTCACCCAGAGCAGGGGGCCCAGCATCACAGTGTCCAGGCAGGTTTGGAATCTCTCCAAAGAAGGAGGCTCCACAACCTCTCTGGGCAGCCTGGCCTGGGCTCTGACACTCTCACACAAAAGAAGATTTTCCTCCTGGTCAGATGGAACCTCCCAGGTTCCAGTTTGTGCCCATTCACTAAGGCAAGAAGTTGGGAATGGTCCAGCTCAAGTTGAGGTCTGAAGACCTTCACCCAAGAGGGCTTCACTGTGTATAAAAAAGCATCCTCCTGACCATTCCGGTCTCACTTGGAACTTCTATGATTACCCAGCGAGTTCAATTTTCTGTTTTGCCTTTAAGGTATCATGGGACTGCAGGTATGTTTGGAGGTTTACATGGTGACCAGAGTGAAAATAACATCTAGGTATCTTGCAGAAATGTTAGATGTTGGCAAAGTGGTCTATAAATAACACCATATTGTGCTGTCGCTGTCCCCTTTAGTCTAACACTCGTGCTAGCTGGACTACCAGTGGCATGAGCCCGATGAGACCCAAGAAGGCCATTCGAGCTTCTATCTGTGGTTTCAAGCAGAATGGACTGAATGCAAAACCCTCGTTGAAAATCTGTGGTCCTGCTATTTATGTTTTTGTCATTAGTTTGAGCAGCATTGTGCTGTTGCATACGTTTTCTCAAAAATGGTCTGCACGGGGCTGTTACCTGCTGGGGGTGGAAACAGGACTTCTTGAGTTATAGTTCCTAGCTTGAAATGAACATTGCAGTCATTTAAAACAGGATTCATGTTGAGTTGGAGAAACCTTTGGTTCAGCCTGATGTGTCTCCTTTAAGGCTGGTCACACTGCAAGGAATTAAAACGCAGAGAAAATTATTTAGGGGAAAAAAATTATGCAATTTTTGTAATTTAACTTCACTGCAGGGATAAAGTTTTAAGAAAGAAGGAGGTGAGGTGGAAATAAACGTTATTCTGAGCTATCAAGGGTAGACACAGAGTGGTACAACTGGAAGGAGAGGTGGCCATTCTTCATCAGCCAGGTGGACAGATCATGAGGTCTCCAGGATCTTGGACTTGTTGCTGCTACTTCTGAAATAATGCAATTTGAGGACTTCTGTTGGTATTTTTAAAGGGGTCTGGCCAGCTGACTTTCTTTCAAGGTGATCATTTTGATGACGTTGGGTTTCTGATGCTTTAAGAAGATGAATTAGGGACTTTGAATTCTTTGATGTGCATCTCATCTTTTAATTTAAATTTCAATAAATAAATAGCCAGGAGTAAAACCAGTAGTGATTTGGTGTCACTTCCAGAGCTGAATAAAATGCTGAACCTAACTAAAACCCACCGATGGTGAAAAATAAGCTCAGAGTTTAAAATTAATCCCATTATTGTGCTCTAAAACATTACTAATTGATGTCGAGGTTTTGGCAAATCCCGTTATTTTAATACTAGCCTTCCTCCTAAATATTTCATAGCCAGTTTTTATTTCTTTTATTAAAGAGTCACTTTAGACGAACAATAATTTCCCTGTTAGTGACGATCAGAGGCACATGACCTGCAGGGTCTAGCCATGAAGATTTCAAACGGGATCTGTAGGAACAAAGAGCGAAGAGGAACGGCCGGGCATGAGCGGTCCTTGCACCGCTGCATCACCCCACGTCCATGCTGGACCCTAGCACACAGCTCCACGTTCCTGCAGGACCATCACACTGATGATAATCATTGATATCATTGCAAGATGATAATGTCACGCTGAGCAATCCAGCACCACAGAAGACCACGTTCTGCAATCCCTACGCGCGCAGAATACTAACGGCGCTGCTTCGCGAGGAGTCCCATTCAGTGCAGTGGGACTCTCTTGTAATCAATATATTTGTTTCCAAATTATAGTCTTATTGGTCCAACTTGATCTTTATTCCTGTGAACCAATTGCCTGTGCAGAAGGCCTGGAAACGATGCCACAGCGAGGGCTGCTCTCGTCCCACTCCCATTGTTCGAGGACTCCAGTCCTCAGAGTTATTGTTCAAGCTGCCAGTTATCTCTGAGTGCTCTCAGCAGATGTTGGGGGGAGGGGGCAATCTATTTATTTTATTTTAAGAAGTTTTCCTCTTTAAGGACCAACCCAGAGGAGAGATTAATTTTATTTACTCTCCTCTGCACTATGTTTTGACTCTTTAAGTCAGAAAATATTTTGAGAGGAAAATGTGTTTTCTTGCAGTTCAAAATAATAATAATTTGACAGTGAAAATTTATTACCAGCCTCAAAGGGAGCCCTAAATTTGCTGATAGTAAATAAGGGACAATCCTGCTTTCACTACAGTCAGTGTAGCTATGCTTACAGGGTTTCGTGGGCACTGCTTTGAATGCAGAGCTGTCCACAGTATGGTATTTCCATTCTGTGAGCATCCTCCAAAGTTCAGCATTTATTTCTGTCTGTAGTGGAACAAAGTAAAAAAAAAAAAAAAAAAAGACATTTGGACTGGTTTTTGGAGACATAGGATTTTATCAAAATATTAGTTTTCAAATAAGAAACTAGCTATCATAAGAAGGTTTCTTAGATTTGGGACTGTTGGATTATCTTAATGAAGAGAAGAGTCTTTGGGGACCTAACCTGATCTCTGGGGTGGTGGTCTTAGTCAGAAAAGATGCAGGGTTGAAGCTCCTTCTCAAGAAGAACTTTTCACTCCACAGCTGCTTGATGATCCTCTCAACCCCAGTACAACAGCTCTCCCTTTTCTGCTCCCTCTCACGTGTACATGAGAAATAAAGAGGGAAGCCCACAAGAAAGCTGGTGGGTATGGATTGGTCTTCATGGGATGTTTTTGCTTTAATTAGAAGAGATATTTCATAGAATCATAGAGTCATTCAGGTTGGAAAAGGCCCTTGGGATCATCGAGTCCAACCATTAACCCTGCTCTACAAAGTTCACCCCTAAACCATGTCCCCCAGCACCACATCTGAACGACCCTTCAACACATCCAGGGCTGGTGACCCAAACCCCTCCCTGGGCAGCCTGGTCCAGGCTCCAACTACTCTTGCTGGGAAAATTTTTCCCTAATGTCCAGTCTAAACCTTCCCTGTTGCAGCTTGAATCCATTCCCTCTTGTTCTAGCACTAATTACCTGAGAGAAGAGACCAGCACCAACATCTCTACAATGTCCTTTCAGGGAGATGTAGAGAGTGATGAGGTCTCCCCTCAGCCTCCTCTTCCTCAAGCTAAATGGTCCCTCCTTCAATCGCTCTTCACAAGATTTATTCTCCAGGCCCTTCACTAGCTTCCTTGCCTCCTCTGCACTTGCTCCAGCCCCTCGGTATCTCTCTTGGATTGAAGTGCCCAAAACTGGACACAATACTCGAGGTGTGGCCTCCCCAGTGCTGAGTACGGGAGGACAAACGCCTCCTACTTTCATGAAGATGACAATGTCCCAGCCAGTTCTGCTTCAGGGAAGGTGAAAGTGTAGAACACCTCAATGAACGAATGGGATCCACACGGACAGCTCCTCTCCTATGCTTGGTAGTTCACATCCCACCCAAAGGGACCTTCTTGGCTTAGCTCCCTGCCTAGCCCTAACCTTACTGCTGAATACTTAACCCGGAAAAAAAAAAAGAAAAACAAAACCAAAAAACGAATCCATGCCATGCGTTGATCAGGGATTAGGAATGTTAACTGGGCAGTGCCTTTTTCTGCAGGGGTATGCAGCCCCTGTACCTTTAATTAGAGTAGCCTGTGGTACTCGCCGTAAAGCTGATAAGTAATAAATAGCTGCCTTTGTCACATGCAAGTTCAGCATTGTGAAACGGCACACGGATGGCTTTAAAAAGCCTTTGATTAAACCCAGCACTACAGTAAATCTACAAACACAGAGGAAAGAAAAGAAGCTATTTAGTCTGTGCCAGTTCCCGGCATTAAGTATGCAAATTTCTCGGTGTCTTCGGCTCCCAAGAACAGCAGGCACTGAATGCAGCAGCAGCAGCAAGCGGCACGACATCATTCATTTCAATCATTAAAACAAAAGCGGGATAAATCGCTACCTAATTTGTAAAATATGCTTATCATATAGGCTCTTTGGTCTTTAAGAAAAGCACCAGCTGAATGAGAATCACTGAATTATTTTGGAAAAAAAAAAATTAAAAAAAAAAGCTTGAATCAATTCTGGTTTTCCCCCTTCTCCCAATGATTGTTCTTTTCTTTCCTTTTCCTTTCTTTCCCTTTCTTTTCCCTTCCCTTCCCTTCTTTTCCTCTTTCCCTTTCCCTTTCCCTTCCCAGTTTCAGGTGTAATCTCTGTTGCCTTCCCTCAAGCTCCCACCCCAAGCCATGGCCAAAACAGTCTTTTTTCCTGACCCTGAGGAACTCGACATCCCCAGGTCTGTCCTTCTCTCTCCCTCTTTCAAAACCCAGAAGGCTAACACCAACCAAAACCCATCCACAAGCTCCACGCTGAGCATCACCCATCACCCCGCACCCCCCAGGCCATCCAGCAGCTCTCACTGCCCTCTTCGTGCAGTTGGCCAGCAATCCCCATTCTCCCCTGGTTGGCATAATATACATCCAAAGAGCCTGATCCTGCAACCTACTGGGAGCTGACTGCTGGAGGAGCTCAGCTGAGTGGTGTCCATCACTCCTGCACGGAGGGATGAGGCCACCTCTGACCTCTCTCCCTGCTCCTGGGTGCTCAGCTCAGACACCATCACTCTTTTTCCACAAGGAACATCATCCCAGGATCCCTAAACAGGTTTAATTCTACCCCATCTGAATGTGCCGTGGCCTGTAGAGAACTTATTCTTCCAATTAGACCGTTCCTTTTACACGAACCAATTCACCAGCTTCATTTCATCTCCTGGCTACTCGTGGTGCAGAGGACATGAATGTTCTGGCCGAGGCTGCCCCGGTAACGTGTCGTTGCCTACGTGGCTGCTCTCTCCGTGACGTGTGTGCGACGAGAAGCAGGGCCAACAACCCTGCTCCTCTCTGAAAAGGGTCCTTCGATGGTTTCCCAGCTGTTCAGCCGTTCAGCTGCTCAAGGATAGTGCCTCTGGCAGTACAGCTCCCCACTGCTGTTATGCTGGGGCGTCAGCAGATGGAGCAGATCATGGTTATTGAAGTTGGATACAGTGACTGTCAGAAGCTTCGCCTTGCCTGGCGTATGCAAATAGATTCCCGGGCATCTGGTTGTATCCTGGGCTGGCCACGGTAAAAAAATGCTAAAAGAAAACTATCGATTTCTTGTATTAGAAACAGTGTGGCTGGCAGGGTTGTGCCCCTGGACTGGGCACTGAGGAGGTCACACCTTGAATCCTGGGGTCAGTTCTGGGCCCCTCACTCCCAGCAGGATATTGAGGGGCTGGAGCGTGGGCAGAGAAGGGCAAGGGAGCTGGGGAAGGGGCTGGAGCAGGAGTGTGGTGAGGAGCGGCTGAGGGCCCTGGGCTTGTTCAGCCTGGAGAGAAGGAGGCTGAGGGGAGCCCTTCTGGCTCTGACAGCTCCTGACAGGAGGCTGGAGCCAGGGGGGTCGGGCTCTGCTCCCAAGGGACAAGGGACAGCACAAGAGGAACCGGCCTGGAGTTGCCCCAGGGCAGGTTTAGGTTGGAGCTGAGGAACAATTTCTTGCAGCCCCTGCAGGGTTCCCCAGGGCTGTGCCAGGCTGCCCAGGGCAGTGGTGGAGTCCCCGTGATCCCTGGAGGGGTTTCCAAGCCCTGAAGCTGTGGTGCTGAGGGACATGGGTTAGTAATGCCCTGGCAGTACTGTGGGAATGGGTGGACTTGATCTTAAAGATCTTTTCCAACCGAAATGGTTCTACAATTCTGTGGTTAGGGAGACCCACTGGCCATAGCCTGGACATGCTGTGCAATAGCTACTGTGCAGTTCACGATGTGGTGGATAAGTCAGGGAAGGACGAGTTTTCAGAAGTAGTAGCTGTACGACCGGCCATGCAAACTGCACACTCGACAGCAGACCTGGGTGCTGCTGGGACTGGATGGGTGCAATTGCACAGCAATGAGTGGGTGCAGCACCCATGTGCTGCCACAGCGCCTGGTGGTTAACACCAAGGTGTTGAACAGCATTGGAGATGTTCTTGCATTAAACAGCATCAGTGGAAACTGCCTAGAAGACACAGGCTGATGCTAGAGCATTGCACTTGGATATATGGTGAGGGGCCCACTGAGATGAAATATTGTGATGTAGAGGTGTCCCTGCTGTCAGTGTCACAACCCAGCAGGGTATAACCCCACTCTTCTGCCATGGGGCAAGTGGAGAAAACAATGTTTTCTTTTCTTCTCTTCTGGAGACGAAACACAGAATGGTAGGGGTTGGAAGGGACCTCTGGAGATCACCAAGTCCAAGCCAACATGTTCTCCTGGCTCCGTGGAGGGTGTGAGCAGAACCACAGCATCCCAGTTCATGGTGCAGCAAAGGGATGTCTCAGGCTCCAGTGCCACTCATCACATCTCCCCTCCTCTGCCTGGCATCCTCCTGGCACCCTCCGTGCAAATGCCTTTCCTAGCTACTGCCTACTCCTGTGTTTCATCCTGGGCTCCCTTTGCAACATCAGAGGAGCATAAAATGGGGAGAAGGGAGAGAAGGGACATCCTGAATATTGTGCCTTCTAACGAGGCTGGCCGGGATCAAACAGCTTTTCAGGAGCACGCCGTGTTCCGTTTGCTGGCACGGGGCTTTCCAGCCACGCACGGTATTTCTAGCTCCATCCTCATGGAAGTGCCCGTCATCTCCTGGGGTCACAGAGCAGCTTCCACCGATCCAGAAAGACCTGGAAGAAAGCAGCTGAAATCCAGATTCCTCCTCTGTCATTGGTTACGGTGTTCTCGCCGTGGAGGGACTCGTAGGAACTTCAGCAGCACAAGCTGTTCCCGCGTTGTTGTTGTATAAATATGTTTTATGTATAAATATGCATTTGAATCCGTGTTTGGACTCAAACCTGTCTGTTCATCCAGCTGTCGAGTAACCTCTGCAAACAGCAGGGTCCTTCGTGACAGATTGAAACCAGGAGAACCGCTGCCTGTTCTGCAAAGCATATTTAATTTGTTAAAGAGATGGGAACTTTGTTGAATTAATAAGCTGAGCGAGAGAAGGGAGCTGCTCTCCGAAGAGCCGAGTCCTGGTTACAAGTGCAGTTTGCAGCTTGCTGGTAATCCTGCAATTAAAGCTACAGTACCAGCGTATGACAAAAATGGGATTTGCATAATTTGAAATTTGAGGAAAATCTCTAAATACTTTAATTTTGATAGAAACTGTTTCCACTGCTGACATGTGTCTACACCTATAATTTCGGTTGATAAATTGCTGTAATTTCTCCTCCATTTCATGTTCTTTCTAACATTAATTGTCAGTTGTGGAGTAAAACAGTAGAAAGAGAGAGAGAGAGGGAGAGAATAATGTCATTGTGCTTTTGTGGTGTGAATAGCCTTCTGAGGAATGATTATCTTCCACGCAGATGCAAATAAAAAGAAGAGAGAGAGAGAGAGAGACCTCTTGGCTTGCACAAAACTACCACCGTGAGCATCAATGCAGGATAGGGAAGCAAGGGGTTAAAGCCATGTAAAGGTACCCGGGAGTGGATGTGGCCACTTCCCAGGCTGCTGGAAGGAAACTTTCCACTGGGATGTGGGGCTGTGGAGGATGCTCGGTGATGCACTGCTGGGCAGGAGGAGGCCCAAACTGCAGGGTCACGGGGGCTGAATCCTCTGCTCCAGCCACCTCCTGCCCCAACCAAGACCCTCCCAGAGCCATCAGCAGCGATGGAGTCACTCAGTTGGGTTTCCCCAGTTGGGCTGTGAGAAGGAGGTTGCCCAAACTGAGGAGGATAAAGGCAAGTGGAGGGTCCCTGCATGATGCAGCCTCACAGCGCTGCCTCCACCTGAGTCTGCTCCCCATCCCACCTCCCCAAACGCCACTTTTCAAGCTACTTTTAAATAAAATACCCTTTCAAACAGAGGGCTAGTGGTACTAAATTATTCTATTAATTTATTATTCATGATGAAAAATTATTCTAATAAACGGTGAAAAATTATTCTAATAACATTCCATCCTATTAATATTCTGCAGCCGAGCAGTTAAACTCACTTCCTGTGGCTGCTCCCCTCCTTAGCGCTGATCTATTTCTTACGGAGTTTATTGAAATTAAAATCTGCTTCTTTGGAAATGTGCTGCATTTAACAAAACCAGTGGGGGGAGATGAGCTCTGAGAGAGGAGAGAACCAGGCACCCGGTTTCTCCGTTGCACAGCACGGTGCGAGCTGAGCAAATCCCTACATCAGCAGGCAGGGTCAGACTGGGTCATTGGGTGCTCTCACCCTGCAGACCATTGCCTTTTAGTACTGGGTATTGCTAATCCAGTGTCTTCCTTCAGGGAGATGGCTCCTTGGCTGTCCCTTTCCCTTGGCAGATGCTCTGGGTGCTCCGGTCCTGCACCTACCTCGATACCCCGAGCTCGCATCTCTTCTTGTGCTCGTTCCTTGCTGCTGGAAACCTCCCTAAAGCCCAAGGAGCTGCACCACCATAGCCTGGAGATCATCCTCCATGGGAATGAGGGAGGCTTGTAGCCAAATCAAGGGCCAAGCTGGAGACCCGGACCTTGGGGCCGGTCCCAGCAGCATCCTGTTGCTCCTCCTCCCTGCAGGCTCCCCGTGCGCTGGCACCACGCGCTCGCCAGGCTTTGTGCCAGAGATATTTTCCTAATGGTTCCTCTGCCTGCTTTGCTTGCTGCTCTCCTTGCCTGCCAGCTGGCTGGGGTGGTCCTTTGCCATTGCAGGCAGCTGGGGAGGAGTTTTGTGGGTATGCGGGGCTTGGGAGCCCTGTGGATGTGTGGCACAGCATCCCCAGCACCCACTGCAAGGTCCTTTGGGATCCCACCGCTGCCCAGCAGGAGCCAGGGCACTTTCCGGGTCCCCGCTCAGGGCAAAGGGATGTGGGAGATTGTGATGGGGAATCCCCAGCCCCCAGAGCTTTGCAAGTCCTCACAGCCATCAGAGGAAGATTCCTACGGAGACTTTGCAGAGAGGTGAATCAAGGGCAGTGAATTACTCAAGGTTCCTCTTTCTAACTGTTTGAATGATTTTAGAGAGTGGACAGCAGATAAGCAGGTACCCCTGGGGACTTCTCAACCTGCCTGACCTGCCACTAAGGTGCCCTGTCAACTGCCTTTGCTCTCCATAGGATTTAGAGGGAAAAAAACTCTGACTTTGTAAAGGAGCAGCACAGCCACGTCCGTGGGTCTGTTGGCCATAGGTGTTGCTTTCCCCACAGCTCGTCTGATCATCCTTGGCTCTCTCTGCGCAATATTTACTCCATGCCACAGCAAGATCATCTTCAGACCTTCTCTTTTTCCCATGTTTTTTTTTTTTCTGACTGTCTCTCCCACCCTCCGAATCCCTTGCACAAACACATCAGCTTCTACCTGCACCTCCCCGCCTGGCACGGGCAGTTGTGCCAATTGCATGGCAAATGAGATGCACAAGCCTGTATTAGATGTTCCTGGGACTCCAAGTCCCAATAAAAAAAAAAGCTAACCTCCAGGTGACATTATCACAGCTTTATCAAGTAGAGCTCCTTAGTAAAAGGACTTCATCTCAAAGGACTTTCACTGAAGCCATCATCTTCTTTGTGTGTTCCTCCCTCGCAGCGTGGTTAATTAAAGGACCAGCCACAGCCCAGAAGGTTCCTTAGCTTTTGCATCTGAGGATGTCTTTCACTGTATTTTTTTCCCTCTTGTCTGATGGCATATTAGATCAAGCCATTAAGCAACATCCTCTGTTTCTCCTGAGAATATTCATCAATAATAATGAATAGTACTTGCTCCAGGGCTGCCCCCTCCTTGCCCAGGAATATCACTGGTACATGATGCAGCCCTGTTGGAATAACTCTGGCATTTGTTTTCATTTCTGAGTTTCATTTAATGTGTAATTTCTTTATTTTTTTTTCTCTCTGGGAGTGCGGAGGCCCCTCTTTGTTCTGAGTTCGGAAGCAGACAGTCGGCTGAAGCGGAGATTTTATCTGATCCAGTGGGGAAAAGGTTTTACATCAAAACAACACGCTTTAAGGATTGGAAACTCCTTAATACCAGTTGAGTGCACGGCTGTACAGCTGCCTTACCTTCCTCACAGGGGCCTGGCTCTATCGAAGCAGTTCTCGTTTTGCCCCAGTGCAATGCACTTAAACTCAGCGGGTTCGCGTGGCAGCAGAACAAACCCGAAATATTTTAAACAAAGTGTCTTGATTTAGGGTGATTTGTCCTAAACCCAGGTGGAGATCTCAGAGCCACGCACTGCACAGCCTGTGAAGGGATTTCTCTGAGTGATTGTCCTGCTCCCGTTCAGCAGATGATGGATGAAACCTTGAAATAATAATTCAGTGAGTAAAATAAAGGGTTGGATTCAAGAGAATCCAAGAAGTGCTCCAGAATTAGGAATAGGAGCACACATCTAGCGTCTCTGAGCACCAGAGAAGCTTCTGCTTGCCTAATTCTCTGCACACCAACCTTCTTTGCCCTGGTAATTTCTGTAGATGCAATCAGGCTACGAGCACCTTGCTTTGCACCCTTCCAGCACGCCTGTTGCATAAGGGTTTTTCATTTCATCCATTACACAAAGGATGTAGTTTAAGCTCCATTGGCCCCATACCGCTTATTTCTTCCTTCTCCAAGAAGTTAATCAAGAATTTTAATTCATTCACGTTGCTGAAGTTTTTTAGCTGCCCTAGAACACGTACAGCTGCCCGGTCCTGCCCCACTCCATCCCTGGGACAGTCCATGTTGCTCGTGGACTTGAAGGCACGAGTGGTGCAATCAGTGCATCAAACCCAGCCGAAATCTTCTTGTGCACGCAACTCAGAAGCTCTTGCTCCTGAGCTCCCCTGTTCATCCCAGTCCTCATTTGCCCAGGGTGCTGCCTGAGCTGCTGCTTTCCAACCCTCCTCGCCGGCTGCAAACAAGCGACTCCACCACTCCCCGCCTCGCTCGACACCTGGGATCAGGCGCTTTGGGCTCCCGGAGTTTTTGTTAGGTCGCTGGCTTGACGTTATTATTTCTGTTTTTTTCCAGCGTGATTTTAACTTTGGCGAGGTGAGCGCTCGTCCCCGAGATGATTATCGCAGCGGTGAAGGGCAGAACCCCCCTTTGGTGCCGGAGATTCCCCGGCTGCTCTCGAGAGCCTTTGCGCATCCCTCCTCGCTGTAGCCGCTTTCATGCAGCACGGTGCCTCTTGATGTGGGGATGTTTATCTTCCCTCAGTTCTTACCCATTGGTGCGTCTCTCAGCTAAAGTGCTTTTACTCAGATTGTGAAACCCGCTGTAGTCCTGTCTTTGTTAAGAAGATAAGCTACAGCGGGAAGGCAGCAAAAAAAAAAGAGAGAAAAAAAAAGAAAAAAAAAAAGAAAAAAAATCCTCTAGTGTGTTCTATCTTTCTCTCCCAAGGAATATCACACAACTTGGACAGCTACTGTAATGCTAATACACAAATCAAAACTCTGAGGAGCAAAATAGGAACATCCAACCGTATTAAAGAAGTTTTTTTGTGCGCGTTTGAAAGCTCACGAAAAATCTAGATATTAAATTGATGTCCTAGCACTTGTGCCGCGTAACGGGCAGATTCAATTAAAAGAAGAAAATATGTCCAGCCTGTAGTGTGGGCTAAGCAGCAATAAAAAAGCAAATCAATTTTTCAGGAGTTTCAAAGCCTGGTGCAGATTTCCAGAAGGCAGAAACCAAAAATATATTTATTAAAAAAAACCCTCGGGGCTCAACAGTGTCATTTTAACCAAACTACTGCACTTTCAATATGATGAACTGTCACGATACTTTGAGAAATTCTTTGTAAATAATCCATTTATATGTATAGCTATAAGATGTTATATATGTATAAATAAATGCATATGCTTCCGTTGCATGTATTTAATGACACTGATTATTTGATAGAGGTGCGACGGTTTATTTGATAGAGGCACAATGGTATATTGCAAAAACCCCACGGATCAAGCCAAGTTAAAGTCATTTGTGTTCTCAGATGCTCAGTGTAAGAGTAGCGTGTGGTTTTCTCTATAGCATTAAATTAGGCAGCTGCATATGTGTATATACATATATGCATGTGAGCGTGCATATAGAGCGTGTACCTATCTGTGTCTAGATGTATATCTGTGTACGCATGCACGTGCATTTAGGTACATGCATAGGTGGATTATTTGCAGAATATTCCAGGTGTAATTGTACCAAAGCTCCTGGTTTGGGGTTCGTGGGTTTGTCATTGTTGTTTGCTGCACGAGAAAGTCACACACGGTGCTGCTCAGTGTGCCAGGCTGAGTTTGTTTAGCCAGTCCAGTGCAGAACCAGGAATGGCAGCTCAGACTTCTCTGTTCCCCTCCAGTCATGGGCAGCAATCTTTAGAAATCAAAAAGTGGGCGAGTCCCCACCTCCCTTTTACTTTTTCATCCTGTTCCATCAAGAGTCCACAGCCAAAGCACAGTCATGACCCCACTGAAATCAACTGCAAAACCCCCGAGTGAGTGAACGAAGGGTTTCCACCAAAAAATACGAATTATTTCAAGGGATCCCTCTGAGCTTTTGGTCACTAGTTAGCTGGGTCAAATCTGGAAATCAAGAGCAGCAAATCCTGCTGCCAGCCATGGGCTCAACCTGCTTCTGGTTAATCCTCAACTTCTTCTTCAAGCTCATCTGTCTGTCGCGACAAGAGGGAGGCTCATCCAGACAGCTCCTAACATTTGCATGAGAGATTTTTAATCTCTCTTTTCTTTTCCCCTTTGCTTTTTGTCACTGATGTTGCTAGAAACAGGTGATCATAAAATGTTTCTCCGTGGTTCAGGCAGCAAACTGAGAAAAAATCATTTTCTCTTGTTACACTGAGCCACAGGTTTATAACCCCAAAGAAACCCAAGTGTGACCACGAAGATAAAAAAAAAAAAAAGAGGGGTAAGCATCATAGGGGTGTTGATTAAAGTGCCCTTCCACAGAATAAATAACTAAGCCCAAGCTCCTGGCACCTTCCCTTGGGTGTGCAGTGTGGGGTTCAGTGAAAACCCAGACCAACACACACACCGAGGGAAAGAAACCCTGCAAAGCCAAATTTCCTTCTAAATCTATTTACGTTTTGCGAGGCTCAAGATCACCTTGAACCATCTCTGCCATTTCCTTCCCTTTTTCCTTTGAAGTTGCAAGTTCTACATAAGCCCTTCAGGAAAATAAATAAATAAATAAATGAAAAAAAATTAATAGAGAAAACCAAAGAAGGAAAGAGGAGGGGGAAAAAAAAAAAGTGTATAAAGAAGAGATTTGTGATATGTATTTTTTAATACTGACATTTAAAAAGGTTGAAATGTTACGGCGTCTTTTGCAAAGTTATGCCATTTAAACAAGATAACATGGCATTTTACCATTAAAGAAAAGACCCTCCTTTTCACTCGTACCTTTGAACGGTTTATCGTTTTGCAATAATATCCTTCAGCTATGGAGCTCTCTGTTCTTTTTCAAATGGAGGACAACATCTCTTCTAATTGTGCTTCTGATACCAATTAGCATTGGGGTTTTCTCCTTTTATTAATAAACAGCCTTTCTAAGAGCACCATGGCTGTCCTAAATACCTTTTTTCTTCAATGTGGGATTCAGGAAGAAATCGTAATTAATTCCTTTTTCGGTGAAAAAAACAAAGCTATTTTTAAATTCCATGCCTGATCGAATTAACAAAGTGTTAGACAATTAACAGTTTTTCTTTTTATTTTTATGTTCTTTAAAATGCAGATTCAATTTAATACTGTTTTCCCCTTCATCCTTTTCATGTGTCCTAATTGTTAGCTAAGTAGTGTCAGGACTGCGTGTTATCGGCCAAGGCAGGTGTCAGGTTTAATATTATTAAAGATGCAATTACTCCTTTCTCAAGCACAGCTTTGTCAGTTTAGTTCATCAATTTATATATTTTCAAATGAAAAAAAAAAACAAAAAAAAAAAAAAAAAAAAAAAAAAAAAACAAACCAAAAATTCTCTGTTTCCCATCCGTTATTGTCTCCTTGGTATCTTGCCCCTCATTTGGAAATGTCTCTCTAACCTTAGTCCGCAGAAGTCCTGGGGAATGTAATGAGGTCTGACAGTCCAAAGGAGCTCCACAGCCAGATTCTCCAGCTCCCAGTCATCGAATCAGTTAGGTTGGAAAAGACCCTGCAGATCATCCCCCAACCACAAGGATGCTCTCTTCCGCATCATCTCCCGGGGCTGCCGCTTTGAATGAGGGCACCTGGGAAAGCTGGGGGAAAAAAACCACCATGATAACTGAGGAGTTGACTGGTCTCTTGACATCCCACCCAGGCCATGTAAGGGTACGAGAGAAGTCGTAAGGGAAGATGTTGGTTTATGGTGCCAACAGCCATAAAAGAGATGGGAGTTCACATGCTGCCAAACTGAGCTGCAAGTGTCTGCTCTGGAAGCATCACAGAGGAAACCCTCTGAGTTACTTGGAGCCAGGAGCTGAATTCCTTCTCCTCTGTCCTTGGAAAGCCAGCGGATTTGAAATGCCACCATCCCTGATTGTGACTTTTGGATTTGGGTTTTTTCTTCAGTCACCATCACAACTGATTGTCCAGAGAATGCTCTGTATGGATGGTTTAGTCACTAAAAATTGGATTCAGCATTAATCCAAACTCTTCTCTAAATATGGCTTGAATTCAGAAATCATTTTAACTAGCAAAGGTTAAAAGATTGAAATAATAAGATTTTTTTATTTTTTCTTTTTAGAAATTCCCTGAATTATATACTTCCAAAATTGCCAGTTCATGCTTTCTCTTCAGCTCTGCCTAAATTATATTTTAAGGGAAGGTTTAGGACTCAGACGTTTCATTTTGGATTGAACGACGTGCTCCATTTGACCCAAAATGAAGTACAGTTGCACACATCCAAAGTTGCAACTTGGCCACCATTCAAAAAATCAATTATTCTCTGAGCTTACACTGTGTTCCTTGGGGGAAATCGTTCTCTGACCATTCCGGGTCAGATGAACCATGTCCTGAAGGGTATATAAGCCATGAACAGATAACAATTTAACAGATCAAGTTATGGTTTATTCACACATCTTCTTCCAGCATCAGCTCACCAAAGGTACTTTTGCTCCGACACTTTCCTTTCCCATTAGCCTACAACAAGCTCTTTTTCAAGACGGGTGCCCAGAAAATCCACAGCCCATATTTGTTGCCACCCTGACTTGCACCTTGCAGACCAGTCATTCCAACAGGAGGATGCTGCACGTTGCCAAGCCAGCTTCCATTTACACTGGAACTCTGCGACTGTTCTTTGCTTTGGGACCTAATCTGCAGCCAAAGAGCTTCTGAGAAAACCCAGCTGAGAGTTCTCCAGTTTAGAGAAATCTATAAAATGCAATGGGCTGTTTTACTGAAAAATAAATGTTTATGGGGAGTAGATCCTCCTTCGCTGTTTTCTCTCAGACTGTTGTGTGATCAGAAAGCATTTTCAGCAGAGGCAACTTGGTCAACAATCGGCCGAGCGGGTGAAAAAGCAGCCAACGTCCCTTTCCTCCCCCAACTCTTTCCGCTTTCCACCGATGAAAACTGAAGTGCAAAAGCCTCCCCCAGCACGACGCTGCAGCAGCACGTGCTGCTCTCTTCACCCTGGCAGTGCTGCGACAGATTTTGGTGGCACAGCTGGAAATCAGCTCATCGGCTTGGCCAGGTTGCCCATCATCCGCCTGCTTTGGTACTGGAAGTGGAGGAGGAAGACAGGGGGCTCAGGTTTGGGCTCGTTACTCAGTTTATTTCCAGCCAGCCTTGATTAACGATGCTGGTTCCCTGCTCGGGTGGCTCACACGTGTCTTGACATGGGCTCTCCACGCTCCTGCGAGCACACGGGAGCCAAATCTCTCCCGGAGCAGCCACGGGATCCTCGGGCTGCTGGCTCCGTGGTGCGTGGCTGGAGACTGACAACTAATGGTTAGTTTGCAAATAGCTGCATAAAAGATCAGAGGATAATGTGCGAGGGGCGGGGAAAGGAGAAGGGAGGAAGGGGAATGACTGGTAGTACTTAAAGAAAATTGCTTCCCATTTAATTTTATTTAGTTCAATATTAATTCTTAACAATAGGGTTCTTAATGCGGGATTTCACCCAGCTTTCATGCGGTGTCAGGATCTGGTGGGGTGGTAGAGGCTGTGACTGTGATTAAAAAGGCCACATATTCATCTCAAACTGAACTTCTCCGGGTTTAATTCCCTTCTCAACCCAGGACAAATCAGAAATAATTTCATTTTCATTAATACACTTCCCAGCCATGTGAATCTGATGGAACAGCTCAGCTTTTTAAGTCCTCCAACCCCTGTGAAAGGGAAGACATTAAGTGTGTCACGGCATTACTGAGAATAGGAAATATGAGATCAGGAGATCAAAGCGATGGAGCTTTGTGTTTTAGGATTTTGAGAGAGAGAATAAGGGGAAAGAGAGAGAGACCCTTTTAAAGACAGGCAACTTGGGAAAATCTAGAGTAGAAACTCTGATCGGTACTCACATTGTTATAGACAAGAAGGGGCAAAAAGGGAAGGGTGGGAGGTCTCCAAGGGGAGGTCTCCATGGGTCCTTGCACGCTGCCTGGGATGTAGGACATCTGTGTGTCCTCACGGGTTGTCCAGATCCTGCAAGCCTCTCACCTACCACCCCTTCCTGAGCTGCTTCAGGAAAAAGCTCCTGCAGGTACCGTGGCCCAGCCACTTCCCAGCAGGTCACATCTGACCACCTGCATCTGTGGGTGGCATTGGGAAGAGGGTGGGAGTCTTCAGTGGAAAAGCCCGTAAAACGTGACTTCTGGGAGAATGTAGATCATTCTGGGAGGCAGGAGGAACAAGAGGTCCAGTGCCTGTGGGCTCCTAACAGAGACTCTGTGTCCAGGGAGGGTAATGGAGGGGTTAGAAAAGCAGCGACCTGCTGCCTGGAGATCCTCTGAGCTTCTGCACTGGAGGCTGAGAGAAACAGCCCTGTGAGTGCTGCAGGGAGGAGGAGGAGGAGGAGGAAGAGGCTCTGAGACATTGAAAGCATTCAGTTCTGTGGGAGCTACCTGGCTGCAGCCTTTCCTCACCTTTGAAATTCTCCACCCATGGCTTTGAGCTGTGGAATTTGCTGTCGGGAGGCAGTCCCGCTACCCCTCCGCTATAAGACCCATTGCGTTATATTGGCAATAGCATTTGATTGTTGCACTTTGATATAACTGAATAGGTAATCAGACCACTCTTTATTTTAGCCTGAGGATATGCCTTTGATTTGTAGAGGTTGGCCATTTCTTATCTGAGTTTGAAAATGGGTTTATTTAAATGTGTATTGATGTTTTTCATGTGGTCTAACTGTGCAGTTCAACATGGTAATTCAACTCGTAGCTATACCAGATTGTTATCTAATCTGATAAGATATGAACAGCACAAAGCCGAGATGATGAAACAATCAGGATTGTTGACTCACTGGGGTCCTGCTAAATCCAGTCTGCTTTCATACTTAATTATCCTGTCAAGTTCTTCGAATCTTAGCTCCTCCAGCACGGCGATGGCGAGAACGGTGGTAGTGACACCACTTGGCGAATACATAAATTGATCAAAATAATTTCAGCAGATACAATGGCTATTTTGTGCCTCAACCTCAATATGAAAAGCTACTGACTCAAATACCCTAGACTTCAAAATTGGCCCTCTTACCATTCCTAGGATCACCGAAGGCCGTTATTAAAGGCATCTGGAAGTTAATATTTTGCTACCGTGAGCTGCCACCTGACTGTCTCATACCAGAGAGGGAAAAAGAGCAAGTGAAAATTCAGCCTTCCTGATTTTCTCCCTAAGCTGGTCTTTTCTGGCTACCTACACCAGGCACTTCACCAGACCCTGAAAACTTTACTGGAAATCAATAGCCCCTTCCTCCTGATGCTGCTTACACCACATCTTCTTAGGACTGCCACTTTTATTACAAGATAATTACGCTGTATTATTTAGATCGAAAAGAGAACTCTTAAAGGCTCCCCCCATCGCTTGCAAATACTTCATCTTTTCTGTCTTTTTTCGGTCGTCTGTGAGAGTAATCAGGACAGTAAGTGTTGTGTCACCAGATACACCAGGTGATACAACAGATGCACCAGGTGATGGTCCCCGTAGCAGATAAAACCAGGTTATTTCAGTTATTCAATACAATAAACAGTAAGGATCAAGCAGAAGCAGTGGAAATATTTTAATGGTCTGAATTGAAATCATACCCCTGTAAATTTTACAGGGGTCTTTGCTGGTAATCTGAGGTCAGGACTTCGCTATCGGGCAGTAATTAGTTGTAGAGTAACCCAGGTATGAAGGAGACCCATTGATGGCAATGTTTTAAATGGTCAGAGAAGGGAAAACAAAGGGTCCTGTAAGTGCTCGTGGAAATCTCAGAGATCAAAATATCACCGTGTCAAGCATCTTTCGCCAAGATTCACCAGTAGATGTATCTGGAACAATCATTATGGGCTTTGTTACGTTGCAGGGCAGCTGGCCAAGCATCTGTGTGCTTAAAATTGACACTAAAAACTCTCCAGATATTGAAAAACGCTGCTTTATCTACTCAGTGTGTTTTAAAGGGGAAACCACTGCTTCAGTTAAACCCACTATGAGCCGTGAGACTGGGTGGTTTAGATGAAAGCCGTTAATGTTCCCTCCGAGAGGCAGCACCGGGTAAAAACTCCCTGATTTTCAGATCACCTCTCCATGAAGATCAGTGCTACCATGCTTCTCGGCATCTAAACCCTGGAAACTTCTGGCCACAAATGGTCTGGGAGCCTTCATCCCCCAGCCTTTCATGTTGGTCCTCTCGAAAATTGTAGCTATTATGTTTAAATTAATTATGCTGTTTTCTGCTGAAATTGCAGAGTGTTGTGTGAGAGAGCCTTGCCCGGCCCCGGTACACATGGGGTGACAGGAGGCCCTGCTCTGTTCTTTCAGAAAGGCTGTAATTAGCATGGAAAGGAAAGACCAACTGTTGTTTGAAAATGTTAATGCTAAAGGTCTCGTTTAAGCTGGTGGCTCTTGTGTAAGCCCATGTCTTTCATATAAGCTGATGGAAAAAAAATAGTTACTTTCTGCTCTGGCTTTTTCCTTCCCTTCTGTGGGGAACTCTGCCTCTCGGGACCTCTTGGAGGTGGGTTTGGACATGTCCTTCCATGCAGCCCCCTCCCTGGCTCCATCTGTACCATTTCTCCAGCTTTCCCAGCCCATTTCCACGTGGCTGCGATGCCAGGAGACTTTCCCAACCCGTGCTGCTGACTGTCCCCTCTTCAGTCCCGCTTTGTCCTTCCACAGAGACACCCCACCAGGGAAGAGTGGAGCTTACAGCCAAGCCAACCTCATGGGAGAGATCAATGGGCACTGATCAATAGCTGCTCTGGAAAAAAATAAGGTGATGGCCAACCTCCCTGCCTAGGCACACACACAAGCTGTGTGCCACCGCTCCGCTGGAGACTGTCACCGTTGGTGGAACCCCAACCTTATGTCTGTCCATATAGCTATAAACACGTGTTCAACATCGCAGACAGCCAGCAAAGCAGACAGATGCTGTGGCTGCACAAGAGGTGGTTTTCTTCATGCTGTCTCTAGGGATTACAGCCTAGGAAACGCACTTATAGGACAAGGATTCTGAACTGGGTGAGCAAAGGTGTGTGAGGGGACAAGGTCAGAGTCACACTTCTCTCTGCTTCTCCATATTCTTTGTGGTTGAAAGCCAGGGGTTGTTCAGCGCAGGACCCAGGTCCTTCGATACCTTCTGATGTAGCAGAACTGTGCAAGCTCACAGCCCTGGAGCATCCAACCCTTGCACCTTCCCAGCTTGTAGATAGATGCAGACCATCAGACCATCTGGGTCTACGTGGGCACTCAGGCTGACCAAACCCAGCTCATCCATGAAAGCGTTGAGTCTTTCTTTTCCTTTTTTGTAAATATGAGCCCTCTCCTCACCAGACTCATCTTCCTTCCCATGGCTGCTGCCTCCCCGGGCTGCTGTCACGTTCCCCCCCCCGTGCACGTGGACCCGGTGGTGACCCTCATTCCCAACCACACCTGGGCTTGCTGATGAGGTTCAGAACGCCTTAAAATAGGTTAATTTGTAGGAAAGTGACAGAAATAAATTGCTGGCACTTTTGTGTGCTGATAAGTTTAACCTTTTTTTTTCCCCCGAGCAGCTAAATTGCCAATCATCCGGAAACATACTGGAGTTCACCCATTACATAAAGGAAGCTGTTAGTCTCATTTAAAACAATATTGACCTTTTTCCTGTCCTTTCCATTTTGACTAAATTACAGGGTACATTTTTTGAAATGTGGCTTTTGTCTGACTGTAACCAGGTGACCCTGATTTTTCCCTTTTTTTTTTCCCCCTCACTTACAGCTTTCAACCTTTCCTTTCTACTTCTAACACAATTCTTAGTTTAACCACTGAGATCTTCAAATGCAAAGGTATTAAAAGAAGAGTTTGCATGATACTTATATTTTCTGGTTACAAAAAAATTCTACACCTGGAAACTAAAGAAAGATGAGCTGGTGCACACCAGAATATGGGGTGTGGGGGTGGCAGGGGGCGTTTTGAAAATGATTGGGAAGTGTCCAGTTCTTCCAGTTCGGATCAGCAAGTGTGTGTGAGCTTTCAGGTTCACTCAAAATTAGTTGCAGATGCAACGTTACCAATAGATTCTTTTCTGGCAGCAAAGAGATTCCAATAGAATCCAAAAAAATATCCAAAGAATATTTCTTTTTCCCTTGTTTTTATCTTTAAATCAGTCTGTGAGTACATGAGGCTCCATGTAAACCCAGTGTAACTCATTCAGAGATCTTTTTTCCCTGCACAGAAATGTTTCTTAGCTCATTTGGGACCTTGGGCTGAGCTTCTGAGGACATTACAATAGAAAAATGAAGCTCGAGTTGTTTTTCTTGTACCCAGATCCACAGAATGACAGAATGTTAGGGGTTGAAAGGGACCTCCAAAGATCATCTAGTCCAATCCCCTGCCAGGCCCTTTGATGGCAACGTGTCCTTACAGAGATATTGTACCTATGTTTCCTTGTTTCCTGAAGAGATACAAAGAGATGAAGTCTCCCTGTGCCTTCTTCCTTGCTTCCCAGTTAGTGCCCAGTGGCCGCTTGGCATCACCAGTATTTCCACAGACTGGGCTCCAGCCTCGGCTGGGGTAAATTCTTGTATCTTCCTTGCAACCAATGGTGGAGGCTTAGTTCCATCAGCTGAGGATCTGAACCATCCTCCTGTGCATTCATCCATGTGCTTATGGCATTTGTTCCTTGTATTAATTTTTCCTGAATTAAAAAAAAAAAATTAAAAGTTTCCCCTATATGTTCTGCTAGATCTTGGCTCATATAGAAATGTGTCTTCTAATGCCAAACTTAAATTAATACAAGCATTTTTTTTTAATTCAGGCATATGTTGGTTCTTCATATTATTTTCTCTAAATTACTGAAGTGGGGGATTTTTTTCCCCTAGTCTGTTCTATTTAGTAGTTCCAGTGCTTTTTGCAGGCATCCTGAGATGTAGGAAGCTTTAGGAAGCTTTAGGATTCCCTGGCAAGGGAAGGAATCCTGCTTCCATTAAACATAGGAAATACAGACCTTTTCTGAGGGAGCATTTACCCCACAGCTTTGACGCCACAATATTGAGAACCCAAGAAGAATATTGTATCTTCCAACTTTAACCCAACTTCAATATTTGATTAATGTGAATTGGTGACACTGGAACTGGCTCAAAACAGAATTTCTTATCTTTCGGTTCTACTTTAAAGCAGAGGATCCAAACCTCCTTTTTAGGAACACACGACACAGTGATGTGCACACTGGACTTGTAGAGTGAGAGGAAGAAAATAATCCTCCCTGCCGTATGCAGCCTTCAGATGATCTGGTTTTCACTCAGCATCAGCGTGTGCCTGTGTGGAAAATTGCCCCGCACAATTATTCAATCTCGTGACAACTATTCAGTTTGCAAAGCAAAAATAATCATGTGATTACCCTGTAATTAGCTGATAGTTACTAATCAATTACATCTGCAGAGTTTGCCTTGATGTTCAGGAGGTGCATCGTGGTGGTTCACGGGGAAGATAAGGGACCTGCCCCGAGCAGCCTGCAGCCTCCAGCCTTGCTGTCCTTGCTGACTGAGCAGTAGCTGGGGCTGGAGGAAGAATCAGAGAATCAGGGGGATCATAGAATCAGGGAAAAGACCTTTAGGATCCTTTAAGAGTCCAACCGTTAACCTAACGCTGCCAATCCCACCACTAGCCCATGGCCCTCAGCACCACAGCTCCATGGCTTGGAAACCCCTCCAGGGATCACACGGACTCCATCACTGCCCTGGGCAGCCTGGCACAGCCCTGGGGAACCCTGGAGGGGCTGGAAGAAATTGTTCCTCAGCTCCAACCTAAACCTGCCCTGGGGCAACTGGAGGCCGTTACCTGTCCTTCCCCCACTTAACCACACTCTCTGAGTCTGGAATATTTGCAATTGGGGCGAAAACGAGACTAGCAAATACTATTTGAATAACAACAAAAATCTGGTGGGGTCCCTAATCTCTGAAACCCCCTTGGCTCAAGATGGAATGTTCATTTGGCACTGTAGACGGGATGATTTTGCAATCTGAGGAGCAGTGCTGGGAAAACTGAAAGGAGAGGTGAAGCTACCGGCAGGTTTGAAGAACAGTTTGATAAATATTTCTGCTCTGAAAGAAGGAAGTAAGACATGACAAGAATAGAGACATGTCCATGAGAAGTTAGGCAGGAGTTTAAAAGGAAGGCTGAAAAGCTTGAGCTTGATGCTGCAGGGGAGAGAGGACGAGCTTCTTTTTGAGAGAGATGGGAGAAAAGGATGAGAATATGATGGAAGAAGGAAAGGGACAAACCCTGAGGTTACAAATCATAGAATCATAGAATCGTCAGGGTTGGAAGGGACCTTAAAGATCATCTTGTTCCAACCCCCCTGCTGTGGGCAGGGACACCTCCCACTAGAGCAGGTCGCTCAGAGCCATGCTTGATGGAGCAAGAGGGGGGAAGCTTGAGGACCTTTGGTCAGAAAAATGTGTCGTCGGGTGCAAAACCATGCCAGTTGCCCAGCCAGTCAGGAAGCCCAGCAGGACTGTGCCATGGTCCTGCTCCTCTGATACCGGGCGACCGCTTCCAGCTCAGCTCTGCCAGTGCCAAGGAGCGTGCCCCGGATGGGGCAGCGGGGCTGGATACGTGTGCGCCAGCCCCTCGCACCTGCACGGCGTGGGGGAAATTCATCCTCCACCCTTTCTCCCTCCCTCCCTTTCTATCATTCCAACCTCCTATTAAGAAAGAGCCCGACAAGACCATTAAAACGTCTTGCGTCGATGGGAACCTCATTGTTCGCTAAAAGCTAATCAAAGCGCGGGTAAACACAATGGCCCCCCGCTCCCCCCCCAGCCTGACGGTTCATTTACAGAAGAGCTGAAGCCGTGGCACCGGCTCGCTGCCACGCAGCCGTCAGGCATTGATTGTGCTATTCAGCAGGATGGCTCAATAATTACAGCCCCGGATCTCCTAAACCACACCAAAGAGCAGGCTTACCACTGCTAGCCTTTGTTACTAATTGTCCTTCAGGATACTTGAGATGAATTACTGTTACATTTTCCTGGGTTTTTTTTACCTTTTTCTTCTATTGGGTTATTAAAAAAAAATATATATATATATAAAAAAAAATAAAGAGAAATCTTTCCACTTAGCGGAGCTGGATGGATCAGAGGAGTGGAGCGTTGGCTGTTGACAGTGCTTCCTAAGAAACCCCTCTGCCTGCAGACTGTCTCACTGATACCTTCAGCTTGACACGTCAGATTGATTCTTGATTGTTTTACAAAGCTCGCTTGTGCATGTTTTCATTATCAAGGCTGGGCAGTTTTGATAGCAACGCTTAAAAAAAATGTTAGAGCTATTAATATAATTTGATATCATCTATACTGCATCTAATTGTAACAAGTAATCCGACACATTAAGCCTCTTTCACCGAAGCTCTCCAAAATGGATTGCACTTATGATTATTCTTTTTGGGTTTTTTTGTTTGGGGGTGTTTGAAACAACGGCAAAATGATTTTACTTCCAACTTTTGAATCCTACTGGTTGTGAAGACAGAATTTGAGCAGAAATTTTTAAATCCAAGGCAGGCGAATGCGGTCGGTGCCAAATCCACGCTTACTCCCAGCAACTTCATCGGGAACTGGATCAGCTCCTGTGCAAACTGTGCCAGGCTGTGGTTTGGGAGGTGATGGCACGCTCAGGGAACGGACACTGTCAAACATTCCCCCCACACACAGAGTGATTGGATCAATGCTTGTCCTTCATTTGTTCAACCTGTGGCCCCCAACCATCCCTGTAGTCCCATTGCCCACACCCGGTCTCCAGGCTCTGATCCACCCTTCCCCTTGCTCTTTCTCATCTTTCTCCAACAGTGTGCCTTCATCATCAGCCATTCTGGTCCTCCAGGAACCCCAGAAAGGAGCTGTGATGTTGCTTGGTCTTTTTCCTGGAGATGATCTGAACTCCTCCAGAAATCTGGGAGGAACTTTCCTCCCTCCTAAGAGAGACTGAGGCCACAGGCTGAGGTTGAGTAACGTGACTGCTGTGGGTAGCTGGCCCACACAGAGAATAAGCTCCTTCTGCTAGTCCTGTTCAGCAGTTACCCCTTGGAAAAAATCCTGCCTGGGCTGCCTCTGCCTTTTCTCAAATGTGGTATGTAAAAAGCACGGGCTGAATTTTAGAAGGAGGAGGCCCACAGTCCATATGTGAGACTGTAGCTGGTTCTGCTCCCGCATTCGCTGCGCGCAGCCGGCTCCATCACCCACTCGGGAGCCGAGCAGCCCAGTGACCAGGCCTCCTCTGCTTCACAAGATTGTCCTTTTTTTTTTTTTCCTCCAATCTCAGGAGAAAAAAGAAAATACTTTCCCATCACTTTTCCTCCCGTTTTTTCCCCCCGATAAATGAAACCTCAATATTCCTTGGTGCCAGAGGTCATTTTTCTCAACCAGAGATGCGATTCGCCCCAGATCCCATCAGCTGGGCAGGGGCTGGGAATTTCCACTCACAAACAAATGCCCATCTTGGTTTTCTTTCTACGGAAAAGCGTGGCCCTAAGTAGTGTGTAAGCGCTCTCCTGCGACTGTGCACCCTCTTCATAACCCTGCCACTCGAACAAAGTGATTGTCTGAACTGAAATCGCTTCACTGAGATGATTAAATTAGTTCCTACATGCCAGAGATGTACAGAGGTCTTGACATTTATATTTGGGTACTAGAGTCTGACATTCAAATGCATTCGTGTTTGAAAACAGCGTAATTTAAAAAGTAGCATAAAATCCATTAGGATAACGGGGGAGAGGGTGATGCTTTAATTTGTTTGGGGCTGTGGAAAATGATCATTTCCAGGGGCTGCAGCAAGGGCAGATCTGTGCTGGCAGCAGAGACGTGCTCGCCGCAGCATCCCCCAGACACACCAAACACCCCTGTGCTGGGATGCAATATTAAACCCGCAGGAGTCGGGATAAAATCCACCTTGGACTGCCCACGGCTGAGATGTCTGTAGTAGCCGTAGGATTATTTTGGCACGACACTATTTCTTCACTGCAGCTTGATGTACACCCGTGGCTGGGGTGTCAAACCGACCAGTACACGTGCGGCTTGAGTCACCAAAAAGGCAAAAGAAACATTTAATGACGTGCTCAGTGATCCCAGCAAGAGAAAAGTGATAACACGTTTGCAAGCAGGTTATTCCAAATTCACCCAGCACCCCTGTGCAGACAATGTGACCTGAGATCAAGTTCTGTGTTCTGTGATCAGAATGCTGTAGGTTGTTGGTTGCCATTATTTAGAAACCAAAATGAGTTTATTTATTTATTTTTGGCCCAATGATACACTTATTTAACATGTACATTAAAGACCTCTATCAGAAGCTAAATCCCATTGTTCTAGCAGGGCTTGGCTACCCAAGCAGACACTCTCTTTTGCCTGGAAATGGGATTTTTGCCTCGAACGCAGAGCAGCGTTGCCACTTTTTGATGTTATTTTGAATGAAACAAATGCAAATGACATTATTCAATTTGCAGAAGCGTTTCCATTCATGGTGTGACATTAACATCTGGTACCTAAAGGAAACGCTCTCCACCAACTAAAATATATATATATATATATATATAAAAAAAAAAAAGAGGTGTGACTGATAAATTCCTAACAGCAAATTCCCCACTATGCCAGCAGCAAAGCAGCCCTGTAGCTTCATTCTTCTGCATCAAAACGTAACTCTCTGTTGGGATATTCAGGTTTTTCCCAGGATTTCCTTCATATGGGGGTGGGGGGGGCGTGAAGAACTTTACAGATCTAGGCTGAACACGCAGGAGCCATTGGAAAGGAAGAAGGAGCTGGTGATAAACATGCGTGGTCACATTTTGCTGGCGTGTGTCTGCACATATTTATTATTCTCATCTGCAATATTGATGACCGAGGACCAGTCCCGCTGCACATGCGTCCTTCTCCCCTTCTCCCTTTCCCTTGGCTTGCACAGCTGAAAAAAAAAGCGCTTGGGTTTTTCTGTTGCTGTTTTGTTTTTAAGCAGCGAGCGAAATGCCCTAATGTTTAATACCAATTCCTTTTCCCAGGTGGGGAGGGGGGGTGGAAATAAAATAAAATAATATTAAAAAAGACTGAAAAGAATCAAATCAAAACAGCAAAGAGAAGAATCGGGGCAGGCCACAGCGAGCAGGGCTGGGAGATGTTGTTCCTGCTGTCGGGAGCAGGTCAGTAGAGGGGAATATATTGAGAGCGCTAAATATGAGGATTTTATTATGCGGGGGAACCCTCATTTTAAAGGGACAGGATAAAACCACAGTCAGGATCCAGAACTGTCTTCAAAATAATGAAAATCGCTCATGTGGTTAGGAGGACTGGTGTCTCCTTTTTGGAAAAAACAACTCTTAATTAATTGGGAAAAAAAATTGGCAGGAGAATAAGTGCGACTATCCATATGTATACATGGGTGTGTGTACATATACATAACACACTTATTTATTATGCACGTGCTGGAGTGTGTATACGTGTGTGTCTGTGCATGATAAGAATAATGAGCTATAACAAAAATGAGGGGACAATTATTCCGATCTTTTGTAACCCATCTCGGCTGTGCAAATTATCATTTTGAGCAGTCTGAAAACAGGAAACTAAGCATAATAGACTATAGGGAGGCATATTTAAAAAATAAATTAAGGAATAAAATGCACGGAGACAGAATGCCATGGTTTGTTATGTCATTCCCTGCCTGCCTTTCTTCAGGAGAGAGATTTCAAATTAAATTCAAAGACTCTGCGTTTAAATAAACAATGAAAATTGAAAATAGGCATCTTTGTTAAAATATATATCTCTGTATTTCCCCTTTTTTTTTTTTTAAATTATTGTAAAAAAAAAAAAAAAAAAAAAGAAAGAAAGAAAATAAGAAGGGCATTAGGTATTAGGATTCCAAACGGGATAGTACATCTTTAATGATACATATGATAATTAAAGAATACAATAAACACAATTAGCATATGTTTTAAACAGTTTATTAGTGAAGCTTACCATAAAATCAGAATATATAGAGCTCCAGGGTTTGTTGGGATAACAGCTTCTAATCCTTAGAGTCATAAAATCCCTGGCTTGGAAGAAATGGGCATCTTTAAAATGATTGAATCAGCAGGCCTCGAGTGAAAACACACAAATTAGGAAACTCCAACGGTTGGGCACTGCGCAGCACGGCGACGCGCCGGGCAAAACCAGCCCCACCACTGCCCCGGCAGCTCTGATGGAGCACAGCGGGGATGTGGAGCTGCTGCGGACATCCAGGAGATAATGGCTTTAACTCCTTCCGGACCAGGGATACCCAAAAAAATTAAATAAATAAAATAATGGTAAAGGAGAAAAAAAAAGGGGGGGGGGGGGGGGGGGAATTAAAAACCAATAAATAAAATTCGCATTTATTTTGGCGAATGGTCAGCACGGGGAGAAACGAATGTCTGGATAAGTGATGGGTGTAAAGGAGATCAGGGACTTCAAAGGGGAAGGCTGGGTTTGGACTGCCCTCCCTCCCTCCATCCGCCAGCAATCCCGCGATGCAGAGCATCGGGCGATGGAGGGGCCTTGGCTGGGTGCCCCCCACCCAGGGGTGTCAGCTGGAACCCAGGGGCTGGGTGCCCCCCACCCAGGGGTGTCAGCTGGAACCCAGGGTGCTCACTGCGGGGAGTGCTGGGCATTTAAAAGTTGAATAATGTAGGTAACTGGTCTGGACAGGGCTCTCGCGGCGGACGAATAATACTCCTGGCAGCGGCACTTTGTTATTTCCTGCTCCCTCCTTTTTGCTTTTCCCAATGTCCATGTTCTCCCTTCATCTCTCCAGTTCTGATTTCAGAGCGGTGCGAGCAGTTGGGACGGGCTTTTTTTCCGCTAATGATTAACATATAAGCTCTTTACATTCCTCGCCCTACTGTAGAGACAATTTCTTCCCTCTTTTGTTATTTGTTTGTTTCTTTGGAGGGGGCGAGGATGGGTTTAATCCTGCAGTTCAGACATTTGAGGTTTGTTAGGAGCAGCAGGGAAGGTTTCGGATGAGAGTCAGTGTGGGCTGAAAGGAACGAAGCTCTGCAGAGTTTGTTTTTCTTGAAGGAAGGGGCAAATTGTCAACTTTCTAACGAATCCCCAGCAAACGTGCTCGCTCCCCAGCTCTGCAGCCAGGGAGAAGAGCAGGCGAGCGGTGTTTGAACACACTCTTCTGGGGAACTGGGAGTGTCTGGATCCTGAAATTAGATCTGAGGATGGCCAAACAGCTCTGTAAAAATGAGAAAGCATTTCAAGTTTGCTCAGCTCCCGGTCTAAGCTGAACAAATTCAATCGCAGGTCGGCACAGAGCGAGCGTTTTGCTTTTTGCTGCTGCCTGGCAGGATTGGCGGGCAGGGCTCTGCTCTGCGTCCAGGAGCAAATTCTTCCGAGGCTTTTTTCCGCTAATGATTAACATATAAGTTCTTTACATTCATCTTGCACACGCGAGGAATACAGCAAACACCCGCTGCATGTACATGCATGGACACCGTGCATCGCTTTCCATTTATCCCGTAGCTTGCTATCTGCATCCCTATTATTTCCCTTAACTTCTTGCCCCAGACCTCAAGGCCGGGAGATAGAATAGCAATGCAAATGCAGCCTAAAGCCACCTTTTTCCCCACCGAGATATTGGTTTATTTTTTTTTGCCCCATATTAGTCTGAACACAAAAGAAATGAACTGGAGGAGGAATAAAGGTCCAAAAAGATAAAGTGACTTTCCCAAGGTCAACCAGCAGGACGGTGGCAAAGCCAGGAATATAAACATGAATTATGTTGTCACTCTGCTTGAGGAAAAGGTTGAAAACAGCTCATTTTTTTCCTGTAGTTTAGACCCAGCTTGACGTATCTGACCTCTATTCAGCTGGCCAAGGTCCAGGCATAAAAAAAAAATGAAAAATAGGATTCTCTGTCTCCTCTGGGGAAAGAAATGAAGGTAAACTGTGTGTAATGAAGGTAATGAAGGTAAAATGAAGGTAAAATGTGTGCTATGAGTTAACTCAACGGTATTGCCTGGTTTAAGCAAGCCAAGGGGTGAGGCAGGGTCTAGGCAACAGGTTTCTCTATTGACTCCGTTGGTTTTGAGTTACATTTGGAGAGAGGAAGAAATTTGCCTCATCAAACAGGAGGCGAGGAGAAAATGTAACTGCACCCACTTTTTATTACCCACTTTTTATTGTAATGCTTCGCTGTTTCGTCGCCAGCGGTGCTCCCCAGGCACAAGAGTTGGCACAGCACAAGGAGGTTTGATCACAGGACCTCAATTTTAGCTCCATCTCCAGCTTTTAGCAGAGGAATTCAGCATCTAGTGGAGCATTGGCAGTAAAGTGACAGGGAAATGCAGAGCAAAAGCAGCTCAGTGATCTGCTTAGGGTGCTTCTTTCAGCCTGCAAAAGCCTCACCCGGGGCTTGCCCGTAATGTGAAGCTGGTTCTGCAGACCTCCAACCCTGCCTTGGTTTTGCACGCTCCTTTTGGGGATGAGTTTATCATCTGGGAGGTGTGATGTTGTATGAAGCTGTCTGACTACTATGGAAAGCCAACTGGCACCCGAGTGTTAAAGAATAATGTATAACCCACCAGAACTGGCTGCCCTGGAAGGTATCAGTCTCTTCTCCCTTGTACCAGTTACCCACCCGTGTCCCCTGTGATGGCTACAGGGGCACTAGGGTAAAATTGCAATGCTCAGGAGCAGAGTATCTCCCAGAAATGAGCAGATCTATCAGTAAGAATGAATCTGGATCAAAATCAGAAACAAAATTTAGTGTCAGCCATCCCTCTCTGCTTCTGCCATGATAGAAGAGGCCACGAGATATTCTGAAGCTGAGATTTTAAAGAAAACATGTTAAATAGCAATGCGTGCCCTGTCCTCACTTCCATTCAGGTGTGAGCATGAATGCACTTTATTTTTTTTAACCAGCTTACCACGTGGCACAAGCGTTTTTGCATTTTGAACGTGAGGTCAATTTAGCCTACACAGAATATTTTCCTGTTCACTTACATGAGCATTTTACATTTATTAGGGAGAAACTAAGAAATGGTGGGTGCTGAATTCAGCTTAAAACTAATTCTGCTCTGAATATTTGACTAAGACGTTGACTTTAAGCTGTGTTATTTTTATAGGTATTCTAAAAATAATGCCATAGAGTTTATTACCTAATCCATATCACACATAATTTGACATTTGCATGTTGAGGGCTCGTGAGCATGTTAAAACAGTGAGAAAATATGCACAGAAAATTTTCAAGACTTCTTTAAAATAAAAAATCACAAAATCAGACACGTATGATGTGCCCCAACTACACTGCAAATTGGTGGGGCGAGGGGGGAGCCTGGACACTTTTATCAGCTCAGTTCCTCTGCACAGACTTTCAGGATGCTCTGTCGTGGATTAATGTCTCTCGGCAAAGAACATGCTATTAAATAAATAAATAAATAAATAGTAATGCAGCTGATAAAATTAATGAAACAAATCATCGTTGAAAAGCATTTGGTGAGGTGTGAATTTGAAAGTTAGTTTCCTAATGTAATATTTGTAAAAGAAACAGAAATTGATATCCATTAATATTAACATAATTATCTTAACTGAGAATGTTGAACTGTTGCCTGTTCTGTTCATTTCAACTGCAGCATCTCCCTACATCTGTTTTTGTAGCTGGGGAATAATCTGCTTGTGCACCCTGTAATGGCACGAGTAATAAAACAGAATAAAAGGAATAAAATCTTTATTCCCATCTCAGCAAACAGTACAACTCAGGTATTTTCTCGTGGCTTCCCTATAAGGTGAAAATTTCTGCATGGCTTTGTTTCCTAGACCCATTTTCAGCACCACCTTGAGTTGGGTTGGCGTGTGAAACTCATCCTGCTTAATACAAAAACCTTTCCCCAGATCTGAAAGATGCTTTGAGTGACCCTAAGCCTTTCCATAAGCCTTGGAGGGTGATGTCAGCAGGGACAGACAGATGTTGGCCCTCCTCCCCTCCTGCCAGCCGGGCTCAGGAGCTGCGAGCTTCTGCTCTGCGGTGGCTTCCCCACGGGACAGCCCCTTCTCTCAGCCTTTCCCACCAAGGAGGATGGGTTTCCAACTGGATGTCCCAACTCCTTCCTTGCACATCAGAAACAGACTTTAGATCTTCACAGCTCTGTGCAGAGCTGCCCTCTGGACCAGCTAAAATGTGAAAAATACAGCATTTTCCAGCAGAAATGGTTTATTTTTAGTTCTGCAGGCGTTGTTAATAGCTTGCTAGTGAAACCAGGCACTATGTGGTCTGGAGTCAAAATACCAATACCTCACAAACTTCAACTGCAGCCAGAAAACAGGGAATTTGTTCTTTTAATCACCAAAACAATATGACACACCTTCACATCCCCATAGTTAGTTAGGTTGTAATTTGCAAACAACGTGGTGCCAGATGGTGCTGATGGGTGAAGGGATGAGGGGTCTCGGGCAGTCCAGGAGGCCGGACAAGCTGGATTTATCCCTTTGAGTTTCAGACACCACGGTGCTAAAATCGGAGAGCAGCCAGTTTGATCACGAGGAAGCTTCAGCAAGCGGGACGGGAGAGTTTCAGCTTTGGCTTCAGTAAGACTTCAGCTCTAATTTGCCGTTCGTTATGTCCCGCGTTCGCAGCCTGCCCACACAGAGAGGGTGACATATGTTTTAGATGGGATCCTTTCTTCCAAGCAAAACGAAACGCTGAACGTTTTCTTAGCAAATAATCGCCTTTTAAAAAAAAAAAACCCTTCCCTCGTCCGTCTCTTGCAGACGTGAGTTAGTGTCTGTCCAATGCATCACCACTAATGGCTGTGGGAAGTGTCCGTCAGGTCTGGTCCGGGGGGACTGGAGTTGTGGGAATAGATGGCTTTTCAACTTATTGGCTCAGCAACCTCATTAATTTGGCCTTCATCAAAATATTTCATCCAACCAGGAAAAAAAAGAAATATGTATAAAAATCACGCTTTACCTCGACATTTTTTAACCACTTCTATTATTACTATCAAGATTTTAAAACACTGTTTTGAGGAAAAAAGGCTCTGAAAGATTTCGGTTTGGAAGTGTGGAAGCAAAACTTATTTTAGCCTCTTTTCCAGCCTGCCACGTTGCCATATTTACCACGGCGCTAACAGTTGTCAGAGATTATCTGGCTGAGTCACAGCTTTTAGGGGCTCAACTCTGGTACTAGAGACGTGAAGCAGCTCCTCTGCAACCCAAGGTTTATGTTGGCACCGGCGAGATCAGAATTCGCCCTTCTGTTTACCATTTAGCTGAATCACCCCATCACAGACCAACTGTCATCTGTCACTCCATACTTTTAATGGTACATTGCACTGATGTTGTCTATTTTTTTTTCCCCTTCCTAGCAGCCCTGTCACTCTGGTACGTGCTAATCTCTTCTTCCAGGCTTCTGTTGGATCTCTTAATGACAACGCCACTGCAATTTAGGGCTGGGTTTTTTTAAAAGATAAAGGCAAGAGAGACTTCGGGGAGCTAGAGGCAGAATCTTATTTGCCCTGTAACTTGGGCTTCAGACTAAACAGACCTTGGGTCTTTTGGAAAGTGCCTCCCAAGATGCATCTGACCCACACAGTGCTGGGTGCTGGGGAGTGGAGGAGGTCCCCCCTCCCACGCTCAGAACAGGGCTGCATCTCTCCGTCGAAGTGCGTTGCAGAGAATGAACTAATTTTAATGAACCGATGTTAAAATTACACTCTGTTCCCAACGCTGGGGCCTCGCTGCAGCTCTCTATTCCCGTGGCCAATGGACCAGAAATCTTCACCCCGCGCTTGGCTTCCTTGGGGCCCCGGGTGGTGACAGTCCTTCAGAGCTTATTAACCCATGTGGTGACAGAGGGCTGGCGTGGCCCTGGCAAACACCTTTGCCCAGTGTCGAGCGCCCGAGTCACATCCCCCGGCGGGGAAGTGTTTTTCTAACACCTGCACGATGCGCCGCGGATTCTTTTTGTGTTGCGATGAGCGAAACGGGGAGAGCAATGCCTCGCAAAAGGCAGTTCAGCCGTGGGAGGAACTGCCCACTGAGGGCAATAAAAAAGTATTTCAAGACTTTAATATTATTCCCTGCCCTCACAGGGTGGGGGGAATTTAAGCTACAACAATCTTCAGCGAGCTTTTCTACTCATTTTCCATTTGCATACAGTGAAATCGTTCATCTAATAATTTTAGCTTTTTTTTTTTTCCTCCCCCTTTTTTTTTTTTAATTTGCAAACTTCTACAAAAAAAAATCCTGAAGTTTGTTGGTGGCATTTCCAGAATTACCCATATGTATGTGAAACAAGCACTAGCACCAGGCAGTGAATTTAGTGTGAACTGTCACCTAGCTATTGCGGGTAGCGCCTGTGAACGAATATTAACCCATTTGGGGGTCCACATGCTTTTATGTTGGCAAAGGGTTTTGTCCCTGGAAAAAAAACCCCCAACATATGCACCGTTTTCCTGAGTCCCAAGTTCAGGATAAAAATTGTTTCTCTGGTTCAATTGCTATATGCATGCGACTTATAGTATACATAACTTGTAGAGGTCCATCTGTTAAGAGAAATAATCCTGTGTCATTGCATAATATGTGTCTGGGTGTGTGTGTATTTCTCTGTACTCCTTCTTTGACATGATTCCACAGTTTAATTTAAATACGTGTTTCACTTCTCCCCATATTTCAGGTTTATTGCGGAGTATGAGGATCAGGAAGCTTTTTGTTCACTTCATACATCTCTTCCAACAAAGCCAGACATCAGAACCCAGCACAGGCTCCAGAGTGATTATTGTTACACATGATCTATGGAGCAGATAAATTACAGCTTGATTTTTATAAGGTATATTGAGCCTGCAGGCTTCAGCAGAAACAAAAACAAAACGCAAAACCTTGGTTTAACTAGTAATTTGAGGAAATATGACAAACCTGACATGGAAGTCACAGAGCAAATAAATATGCACATCCATCACTTTGTAAAATAACCTCTTCGCTGGAGAGACCTCTGCTTGCTGCAGTCTGCAGTGTAAAATTTCTTTGTGGTTTACTAGCCTCAGATCCTGCCACATGAAGAATCAAGTTAGTTATAGTTGAAAGGAGCAATTGCATGGAGAACAAAAACAATGCCGTACAGTAAAATATCCATCCGTGTGAGTCAAAGCTAAAGTTGGGTTTCGGGCGGATTATAATATTCCTGGAACGTTTCAGTGGGGTTTTCCTTCAGAATATGATTGGTAAAATACCGGTCGGAGAGTCTTTTCTTCTGTTGTAAAATAATCTAGTTCCTGGAAACGAGATCGTCAGGTGGTTATTGCAGATATAAAATCCTACTTCGTACAAAACACAGGAAAAGGTACTTTCAGAGCCATCTGAGCACAATAGTCGTGTTGGTGCACTGGAAAGGAATTATGTACGCAGGTCTCACTTCAGGAATCAGCTTTGGGTACCTACTATTTTTTTTTTCCAGCATGCCAGTATTTGGAAGGCTTTGTGTAATGCTGAGAACGTGGTCAGTGCCCTTTGTGTGAAATCTGCCTCTCCAACAGTCCCATCCCTGTGGAGTCAGGGTAGCACTGAGCGTGAATTCACAGCACAGCAAAGAGGAGGCTGCAGGATGGGCACCAGTGGGGGTGTCACCTTTGACACTGGGAGGAAGGTTTTACTCAGAGTTTAAGGGTTCAGTCTAACAATCTTTGTAAACTGCCTTTGCATAAAGCACAAAACAGAACCAAATGCTCCACTCCTAAAGGAGAATCTTCATCAAAACCCCTTTCATGCTTCATTCCAGATCCACTGTGTCCATAGGCTGTCCTCCATTTCCAGGGATGCTTTTTGAACAGTCAGGCTGGAGAGGAGCCAGATAACCACCACACGTGTCCAAAATACCCACCAGCCTAGAGAAGGAGACATTGCCACAACCAGGGCGGTGGGTCTGGGTCCTCCCAGGCAGCAGCAGTATTTAGATCTTCGTCACCCTGTGCCTGGTCTCAGAGAAATCCCAGTGGATGGTGCCTGGAAGAATATGGAATAACCTCTGTGTGCAAGTCCCCAGCGGGGCAGAAGCACAAACCACAAACTGAGCGGCTCAGACGTGTCAAAACTCTGAGAATACACAGAATTATTGCTGTAGGTATCACAGAGCTCTAATATCCAAAGTCAGAGTGCCAGAAAGGAAAGGACTCCAGCTTAATGGGTCAGGAAGTAGTGCAGAAGTCCCTTTTGAGGTGTTTGCCTCCTTTATTAGGTCTGATCCACACAGGCTGGCTGGGAGGTCTTGAGGAAACCTCCTAGACTGGGGAGTCCATCATCTATTCCATTGCTCCTTCCAAGCTGCGTCTTGCGATTTAAAAGCAAAACACACGTTCGCTCCTTTTAGCATCACGAAGCCAAAATAGCTGGTTTGTGCTTCATCCAGAAGATTGCCAGCTAAATATTCATTCTGGAATCATTACTCCAGGTGTTTGTCAAGGAAGATGTACAAAGCAGACAGAACATGTTTAGCATTTCATATACCAGGTTGAGCTGTGGGAGTGACAGGTTGAAAAATCTTGTTTGGACTCATAGACTGAAACCGTTTAATACAGAAGTCACCAGTGGGCTATAAATATGGAAAACCAATGTGCCATCTTTTGATAGAATCCCCATCCCGCATGTCTTTTCAACGTATTAGTACTTCAGAGAAGCTGTAGAAGCTAAACTCACCAATTTTTGCTTTGCACATCTGCAATTCTTCAATGGGTGAACCTTCCAAAGCCCAAATGCCTGCACAATATGCAATCCTTTTGAATGCACACTCTTGTTAACTGGCCCCACAAAAGCCAACTGTGTTCATTTAGGCTGGGAATTACCCGATTTGTTCACATAATCTTGGCAATTACATGTTCATCTTGTTTAAATATCAGACCTATGGTGTCATTTACGGAGTATCTGGTCTTTTTACTTCACCTCAAAGATATTAATCTTTATTAAAGGGGGTGAGAGGCAAAGAGGGGGAAGAGATGCTGGTGACAGATATTCTGACAGCTAGGAAAAGTCATTTGTAAAGTGAACATCAGTAAACATTAGGGGTGACATATTGATATCAGCAGCAAGTAAACGGATGGCCAGGCTAGGATGAGGTATTACACCTTAAATTGTGGTAACCATTTTTTTTCCCCAAGGTTGATCTTTTCTATCTTTTAAAGAGAAATTTACTATTATGCCTCCTGCTTCTCCTATGGTAAAATGCCAGAAATTTGACTGAGATTTACTTAAAGTGACAGCAATGCCCCATTTTGTCCAAGAAAGATGATTACTAAATGTCACGTCTATCTACTCTCATGTGGATCACTTATTTGACATGTTCGTGTCTAAGCTTCCTAGCAGCTTGCAATGTGTTTGCTGGTGCTCTAAGGGCAATTTGAAATCCTTGCAAGGAAAACACAAGCTGGCCAACGGCAGTTTATTTAAATAAAGAAATAAATAATAAAGTTGGGATTTGTTCCTCCCCATCCCAAGGGTGTTAGGCCAGAAGTAGGCATAAAAAGCCCTTACGAAACCAGACCAAGAACGTATGCTTCTGGTCAGGCTGTGAGAAAGCCAGTGCTGGTGGGATGCTCTTGCCATCTCAGCTGAAGTAGAAGCACATCTAGAACAAGCCACCAGTGCTTAAACACAGAAAATAACCACGTACAATTTAATTTTGGGGGGGAAACCTGTGAAGAGGTCCAAAAATCTGAAACGGGGAAGAGAGTGAGTTCTCCCACTTTGCTGCAGCACTGGGTTCTTTTTTCCCCACACTGCTCAGTTCCTGGAGGGGAAGGGGAAGCTGTGAATCCCAGCTGGCTGCGAATGAACCGGCGGAGTCACGAGCACAAGCTTCTGCAGTGGGGAGTCCATTTAAAGCTGCTTTGCTGAGCCTTGGAAGTGACCTAAGGAAAACGAGATGGAAAGTGAGGTAGAAGGCTTTTTGCACAAAATGGAAGAGTGGTTATGAATAATTAATGGCTTTCTACCTTCTTTGCCAGTTTAATTCTTTTTTTCTTTATAGTTACTGCCTTCTAGTCTGAAAGCCTGTTGGTAGATTGATAAATTAATTCATGCATGTTTTGGAGACCATAATGCAGCAGCCTGAAGAGTCCAGAATTAAGGTGTGTGCTGGTGATGACCTCCCACCAGACCTGGCTTTGTTCAGTGGTCCAGAGTGAGGTGATGCTCTCGCACAGAACCAGGCTCGAGGACCTTCTCAGTGCTCCTTTTCTCACCCTCTCTTGAAAATTTCCATCAATCCCATTCCAATACAGCAGTTAATAATAAAAGAGAGGGCTTAAGTTTGGACTGCAAGGACCTAAATACTTCTAGTGAGAACTCTACACCTTTTTGTCTGGTTTAGCAGCATCTGTGCAGGCGCCCATATATATTTATGAATTTTGAGGTGTAAATGCTACTGTTACGGAATACAGTGACAATATTGAGTCGTGGATTATCCTGCTGACTGCCCTGTGCTGCCTGTGCAGTCCTGACTTCAGTCATGTTTGCATCATCAGCCTATCCCTGACTAATAGCAGCTCTGTAATATTTTAAGGTTACTCTTGCAGATATTCCTTGAGCTGCCCAGTTGCCAGCTCAGCCATCAGCACTCCTTGTAGTGACGGTTTAACTCCCAGAAAACCTGCAGGAGCAAGGAAACCAGCTCTAAATGTGTCCTATGTAATATGAAAAGAGAGGGCTGGTGGTTTGTTTTTTTTTTTTTCACGTGTGGTGGAAGATTAAAGCCATTCTAAATGGAAGTAGAGTGTGTAACTGGATACAAATAGGTGGCACATGTCAGCAGGCATTATCACAACAGTGTCTTTAGGTGAGCCTTTGATACGGGCTGCAGAATGGTTCAGCGAGATAGATGCGACGAGGAGAGGCTTTCGCAGCCTTGATTTGTTTTCCAGCTAAAATAAATCTGAGTAGAATAGATTTAAATTACCTGTGATTTTTCTGTCTTTAAAAGGACACATAAAAGCTCAGAAGATCACTGCACTCCCCAGGAAAAAAAAGGGGGGGAACCCACAACAAAAAAAAACCCAAGAAAGAAAAAAAAAAAAGAAAAACCAGGAAAACTATAAAAGATTCATTTTAATGGAATCCAGGTTTAGCTGTTTCATATTTAATCACGTTTAATATTTCATTTACTACTGGGGACTCACCTTTTTCAGAAGAAGTAAGATTCGAGGCACTATGATGCATTAAGATTTTATGCCTGACTGTGGCAATGTTGTAAGGGTTGGCGTTGGAGCTGCTTCATTCCTGCAAGGAACGAAGTTTCCTTCTTTTTTTTCCTACAGCCAAGTAGGAGCCGAAGCCCCGGGAAGCGGTGGGGTATGGCTGTGAATCCTAGAAACAGGCGGAGAGAGAACTCCACGTTTCTTCCAGTCCTCCAAGTGTTGTTGCCCTCTGGTACATAATTTACAGGGAGTAGCAGGGACCTTGGAAAGGCCCTTGCATCCAGAAAGGACAGAGTTTCTTCCAGTGGGGCGGGGGAATTGTGACACTTTGGGAGGAAAAACAAAGCAACACTCCAGAGTTGGTATTGTTACTATCGTGGCTTTCTCCCATCACTACACACTGTCTGTTGGTGCAGGGTTGGGTTGGTTTTTGGGGTTTTTTTTCAATTTTCTGTGCTTTTCATCTTTTTTAAGCCCTTCTCAGCAATACTGTGGGCTTTTCTTTCTAAGTGAACGTTGAAAATTTGCACTCAGAAGTGTGAGCACAGGGTTCTGCAAGAAAAATCCGTGGTCTGCAATGGAATCATGAGCGTTACGTTGCCTACGTTTTGCAGAAAGGAAACTGAGACCTGAGCACATCTTTCCTGGAAAGGAGAAGCTCCTTTTAAATATGCATCAGGTCTCGTCTTGCCAATATTAAACTAGCTTGTCTTCCTGGAGGGTCTGTCAATACAGTTTGACCTCTCTCTGTGTACGTTCTTCAGAGCCTGAAGCGCTCAGATAATCTAAAAGGGTCCCCCGACGCCATCCCAGGAAGGTGGGGTTTAGTCAACTGGCTTCCACCGAGCTTGGGACAAAGAGCAAGACAGGACCTCCAGACTCCTTGGTCCTGTCACCCCATGTGGAAATGTAGCATTTCCCAGCTGATGTCAGTTTGTCAGGTTTTGCCACCAGTTTTCCTGACGGGAGAAGCTTACGGACTCTCTTTGCCTGGGTGCAAAGAGCGGGAGGAGAAGGGTTGAGAAGAGCTGCGATGGGGAGCGTGTCATTGTGCAGCAGCAGCAACTGCTGCCTCTGTCAAAAGATTAATTTTGTAGAAAGTAGCACTAGTGGGTTGTTGCTTTGGACCGGACCAGCTGCTGCGAAGATGAAGCACAGACACAGACAGCAGGTTGCAGCAGGAGAATTTGGCTCCCGGATAGCACCAAAGCTGACGATGGGTCCTACGGGACCTTCTGTCTGGTGGAGCACGTTCAAATGCACTCCTCTCCCGGAGCAGCTACCTTCCAGATTTTCTAAACCAATTTATTGCTAGGAGAGGGCAAGCATATTTTTGCGAGCAATCTCAGTTTCAGAGCTCATCGAAGGGCTCTGGCATTTGCATAACTTCCCACGGAAACTGAATCAATGTTTGACATCACGGAACAGAATCTCAGGCGTGATTTAGCATTAGTAAGCCACTAGTCATCAGCAGACTGTCATTCCCCTGTATCTGACATCTTAATAGAGCCAGCCCCATGCACACACATGTTCAGCAGCAGCAAATTCTTATGCTTCGAGTTGTTTAACATGGGCTCGCACATACGGACATCCAAAAGACACTTGGTCCAATATGATCAATTTTCAGCCCTCCAAATGCATTTTCCTTTTAGGTAAGAAGGGAATTTTAAGTCCTTTTAAATAATTGAAGGTACTAGTGATACAATCAAAAGTCAAGCTCCCCAAGATGAAAATGTCTAGATGATGAATAAGTTAATGGAACTAAAATCCCAGTCATAGCCGATTAGGGGACCAGGAGAGTTTATCAGAGATGGGAATGTACAAGCCCAGTCACAGCCTGACCTTGTAACGAATGAGAGCTGAAAAGCAATTAATTGAGAAATTATCAGGGAAAAGAGAAGTTGTATGGTTGGTTAGGTAAAGCAATATGTCAATGGGCCAGGGATTGATTTGGCTGGAATACCTCAAGGTCTCTGTTCTGATGATTCAGGACTTGAAGGAACTGGCCCGAGCCAAGCAATAAAAATAAAACAGGGTCAGCAGAGGGAGTCATCAGTCAGCGCGGTGGATCAGTCTTCATGTATTATTTACCTGAGAGTTAAGGGAAGTTATCAAACAAGAACAATCTTTAAATCCAACTTTTTTTTCCCCCCAGGAGAGGGGAAATGAAGGGAGAGAAAAGAAACTGCTCCGTCCTCAGCTAAAACACTGAGCTAGGAGATGGGTCCTGGGAACAAGCGTTGCCATGAGTACAGGTCCTTGGCGAGGGGTGATGGGTTCTTCCTGGGGGCTGCACCGAGACAATGACAAAGACCCTCAGTCCATCTCTCTGTGCACAGCCACTGAATCCCAGAAGTCAGCACTGCACCAGCTTCTTCCCTCGGCATTTCCTTCCTCCCTTTGCCTACCAGCTGACTTTCTGACACACATTAGAGTACGGGCACATCTAGGTGCAGTTATTCAACCTCTGCTCTGCTGTGCTTTGGCAGTGGGCATCGTTTTCTGCCGTGGTATTTTCTTGCTTCCTTCTGCCAACAAGCTGCACAGGACTTCTATTCCCATCTCCAACAGATGCTGTCTCCCAGGCCACCGAAGTAACAGTGACCTCCTGCCCCTCTGTACCCTGATTATATCAACTCATCCACATATCAGCTTCTCACATCCTACCCATTTGGGGAGCTATTGCTGAGACCAAGACTTCAGCATATCAATCTGAGCTGCAAAACGTGACTGGAAACACCGTTCCTCTCCATTACAAGATGCTTTAGGATCTGAATATGAAACAACCTGAATGAGGACATAGTATCCTGTAGCTCAGGAGAACAGCAAAGCAAAACAAATGATATATAAAGTCTTCTAGAAAGATCAGTGGGTTGGGTGAGAATAGCTGTCTCTTTGCTTGTCTTGTGATAATTCACTAAATAACACTAAATAACATCTCTCTCTGAAAGACAGGAGAAAGCCCCCGCAGAACCAGCCAGCACGTGTTTCATGGCAGGATCAGGGCCTCAGACACCACAGACTCTTCCTTTTTGGGATCAAGATCCTGAAAAGCTGCAGAAAATTTGGGCTGGGGGTTTGCTGGAAAACTAGCCCTAGCTTTCCCAGCAGGATGATATTTTAAGTTCTGGGCTTTTTTGGAGAAAGGCTTTCTAAACATTTCACATTTGATCCTGGGTCTTTTTGTCATTTCCTTGACAAAACCTAAATGACAGCTGCCTCTGTGGCTGAAAATAGGAACGACGTTAACATCATAGCTATCGTGGGGCAGGAGACAAAGGCTTGGCAGATACATAGATGTCCTCCAGCCATGCAGATATAGGGTGGGTGCTTTAATATCAAGGCTAAGGAGTGCTGCCTGGAGATGACAAAGTACGGAAAGGTTAGAGCACGAAGAGAAATTTGCCTGTCCCCATCACAACAGAGATGAGTTGCACTGGGCTCTGCTCTTTCCACTGTGAGGATGCCAGGTGGGGAGGGTGGTGGCCAAGATGTGTGTGGACCTGGTTGGGATGTGGGCGTCTTGGGGAGGGGGACCCCAAAAGAAGAGTTGAAGGAACAGAAGGAAACTAAACTCCTTCTCTTGGGCAAACAGTTTTCTTATTGAGACTGGTCACTGACTGGGGAGAATGGTCAGAGTCCAAGGACACCAGAGACAGGGAGTTAAAAGCCCCACCAATCAAAACGTGAACAAAGCTGTGATTTTAGCTTGTTAAATCTCAATCCGTAATAATTACAAGAAACCCCAGTACTTCACTGCAAACAGCCACTGCTGCTGCAGACATGGGTTTTGAGGAGGAAATTCCAGCAGCAACCTGGAGATAAAGGAACGACTTTATCCTGCTGCCTGTGGACGTATCTCAACACGCACTCCCTCATTTCTGGGACTCGCGGCATGTCACGCTCCATGTAATGCATTTTCCATTCGTCCTGACCTGAGAGCTTTGCATTCAAGGAGCAGATCCCCCAAGTGAATTCATCAAGAGGAATAATAACCAATGCACTAGCTTGGAGCTGCTGGGCCAGCAGATCTATCCTGCAGTTGTCAGTGTGCTGGATTTCAGGGCAGCATAAATGCAGCCTCGCTTTCTTAAGGACCAGGACACAGCCACAGACTGTTTTGAAATGAGAGAGGAAGAATAAACATGAAGTCTAAGCAGTAGCAAATGAGACTAGCTAGCGCTGCCCAGCAAGGGGGGGTTAAACAGAATGTCTTTTGTAAGCAAAGGAAAAGGGTTTAAATTATTTCTCTCCTTCCAGAAGATGCTCTCGGTGCTGCGTGGGACAGCAGATGGGACCTGCTTGGGGATGTGGGGACACCTGGTGCAGGATGCTCGACCCGCTCGGATGGGGTAGGACCAGGTGATCATCACATCCTTTCATTTTTTCCTGACATTGAGAGCTACGTGCAGTCTTGGCTGTGTAAATCAGAGGAAATTTCCTTGCGTTTGTGCCATTTTACGCAGGATAGCCTTCAATCTGCTGACCAACCTGGGACAAATATGTGCCCCTTCTAGAGTGATTTACCACCTTACCTGTCTGAACATTTCCACATGGGTAAGATGGGCTCAGATCCACTACTTATTGCTAACAGTAGATCAGTGAGAGAAAGGAAAAGGGGATTTGCCCCACTCTAGGCATGTTGCTTTTCTCCTTCATTTCCTTTTGGGGATTGCATCATTCGTCTCCTCTGAGGCCAAGCTGCTGCACAGGCTCAGCACAGCATCGGAGACTTTCTGAGGTGGTAGTGGAAGGCCTGGCACATCCCAGCACTAATCACATATTATCACCTTATGATCATTATCAAAGCTGATTCCAAATGAATCCTCTTTGGTGAAGGTCCTTGGCCTGCCCTCTGCCCTGCATGAGGTGCCACTTGTGCAAACACAACAATCACCAGCAGTAGAATCAGCCAAATCCAAGATGTGACCTTACCTTGCATGAGGCAGCTAGCTAGGTGTTATCACCAAGACCTGATGAATTCATGTTGTTAAGGTAGGAATCAGGAGACATTTGTAGATAGCAGTAAAAATCCTGTCTGAAAGAAGATCCTCCGGTGGTTTGTGTGTCTCTTTGGTGGCAGGATCTTGCTAATATGGGGCTGTGTATTCCCAGGCTGTTTGTATATCCAAGCTATAGGGTTTGTGTATTTCCAAGATGCACAGCTGCAAAAAAAAAAAAAAAACCCAAACAATTCCTTGCATGATTTTAACTTCACTGTACTGATACCTGAAATTCATTTGCACTCCAAGCACCACTGGAAATAAGGCAACAAAGGCAAAGCAGAGGTACCCTAGTACAAGCAGAGGATCCATAGCTTTGGAAGCATCCTGCTCCACAGGAGGCGTGCTGGACTGCACTCCCATCTCACAGAGCTGGGATGGAATTCAGAGATTTGGCCTTTTTATTGTCTTCATTGTTTTCAATGACAAAGACTTTCAGTATAAAGTCTGGGATGTACTAAGATCATCACAACGTGGAAGGACAGGGAAGTGCCCAGTCTGGAGCCTGATGGAGTTTCCATTATAAATGAAATGAAGAAAGCCCATCCAATGCATGGAACCCTACACACCAGTAGTAGACTGGTGTGTACTTGTGTATGCATGAGCCCACCAAGGGAGGGAAGGATGGCCAGGTGCCACCGACCCCTACCTAGGACTCAAAAGAAGAGTGCCGTGTTCCCAACTCTCACACAGATTGCTGGTACAGGTTCAGACAAGCCATTCAGCACCCCTTTTTCCACCAAGTCTTATAAAATGTGGATTCATCATATTTTCATCCTAGCATCTGCCAAAGCCACGGCGGAGGACGGGCTGGCAATCCCAGGCATCACTGGAGTGGGGATCTCTGGGACCACCGGTGTACTTTGTATAGATAAATACTTTGTATTTGTGATTCTCAGAGGAGAAGGAAATCATTTGAGCAGGTGCCCTTTAGGTGTCAGAAGGGCCCCTCACTTTTTACTGCTGTGTAGCAGACACACAGAGATTTTGGCGTGAGATCCAGGCTTCATTAAATCTGTACATCTCCCCTCTGGGCTTCTTCTCGTAAAGGGTTAACAGACGCTGCAAAACATTTCTAGGGTGAAGTGCTAAGATTTAGTGTACTGAATTAATTCTTAAATTAGAACAGGGGATTTGCACATGATTTCTAAGGGAAATTATCTTCTGGGTAAAATTAATACAGGAGATGTTTCAACATCTGGGATGGCATTATTATGAGCAATGATTACCCAGAAATTGCCAAAAGAAAGAGATCACAGTAAACTCTTTCTTTTCCTAACCAAAATAAGCTGCTCTCCCTGAAGGAAGAAGACTGTTTGCAGAAGCACTGGCTTATTTGGAAATGCACAAGAAGAAGTAAATTTTACATGAAAGCAAAAAAAACCCCAACCACTCCATGCTTTGCTAATGGGTGGTTGGGAAACAGAACTGCAGGCAGTGAAGGTACCTTTTCTAGGGGGGCTTTGAGCTCTTCATCCAAAAAAGGTGCTTAATGTCATGCCACAGCTGTCTAGGGGTTTAATGTTTGGGAGTGAAAGAGGCAACGCGCTGGCAGATGTGACCTGGAAAACCTCCAGAAGGGGTGGTTGCTCCATCCGCTCCTCACCCAGAGACCACAAAATTCATCCAGATGCCTCATCTTCCTCCAGCCTTTAGAGGGCTGCTTTTTCCCAGCCTAAAATTTAACTAGGGCAGAGAGTAAAGCCAAAGCAAGACCTGCTCGAGTTGTCAAAACAATCACACACCAGGAGGAGCTTATAAATATTTATTTTGCTTCAGTGTTTTTCATTTTGTCAAGAAACAGGAGGATGCTTGAGTGGGAAAAAGACCAGTGGCACACCGGCCCCTGCTCCTTTCATAGGGAAAAACTCCAATGTTTAATTCAAAAGGGCATAAATATAAGACAAATGCCTCTTTCCTTTTGTGTTCGTAGCTGGCTATTAAATTACATCACAAGTGCTACGTGTGGGACCAGGCGAGTGCATGGTTATTTCTGTCTCCTAAACCAGAGTGCAAGTCTCAAGGTAATTACTTTGGATCCAAGTGTAATTACCAACTGATCTGCAGGAACATACACAGTAGTGACATCCATTCGCGGCGGCATTAGAGCCTGATGATAACACAGCATCATTAACACAGCTTAGCACTTCCACACGTGGCTACAGGCCATGGTTTTCCTCGGGAAGGGACTCATGGATGGGAGACTGAGGCCGGAGATCTCACCAGAAGTCACCTGAGATCCTGGCCCTGCTCATCGCGCCTGCGTGTGTGAACAAATCGGTGCGGACAATAGAGAGAGTGATATCCTAATCATGGGGAATTAAGGCAGAACTGACTTTTTTTTCCCGATATAGAGCTCCTTGGTCTTGGTATTTCTGCAACCTGCACATTTTTTTGTATTGGTTTTTTTTTTTCCCAAAGCATCAGACCCCCTGAGAAGAAGGAGGGTGCTGAGTCCTGCTGCCACTCCCGGGGTCAATACCTTTTTTTGGTTAGCTTTTCTCTGTTTTGCTTATTCGTACTGTGACAGAATCATGCTTGGATTTGGGAATATTTTCTCTTGAGCTCACACCTCATCTGTCTCCTTTTGGAAGACAGTGGGTATAGGGATTTTCTTTTCTTTATTCTTTTGTTTTCCAAGGCTGCGAGCATCACAGTAAACAACCCATTTATTCTGATGGTCTTGAAAGCTTTCTCTACACCTCCAAGAAGGTCAGAGAAAAGCTTCATGAAGAGGAAAGAAGAAAAAAAGATCCTCCCTTCTTTAGAAAATTGCCTGGTTTGTTACACACCGTCCTAGACACGGCGCTCCAAAGACAACACCAGAGACCAGCGCTGGAAATTAAGATGTGCTGAAGAAAAACAGAACACATTTTTTGGTGTTGTTGTTTTAAAGCTAGTGTTCTCAGGTACCTTTAGTTGTGTCAGTTCTAGCTCATAAACACAAACAAATGAAAAGATGACAAAACACAGCCTGACATAACTTCCCATAAGAAACACAGGGCATAAGATTATACAAATAAGGAAGAAAACATCTCCCAGCTCCCGCGGGTAACAATATATTTGCACGCAGCTCGGGTTCAGCGATGTTAAAGTGAGATTGACGGGGTAACTAACCCCTGAAGGAGGTTTTCCATTCTGGGCAGTCCTGCTGAACTATGCTTGATGCTTTGAATGAGCCGAGTTACACAGAGATATCTTCTTTTGCTTCTATTTTTTTTTTTTTTTATTCCCTAGTTTTGCTTATGTGCTGGTTTTACCAGCGCAGCTCCGCAGATGTCAGCGAGACACGTTTTGTTTTCAGTTCCATAAATCACAACCGATAGGGTGAACTCAGAGATCCCCACTTTACAGTGATATCTGTGACATTAAGAGTTTGGTGCCGTGGTGTTATGACAGCACAAAGCCCCTCCATGAAGCAACAGAGTCAGGCTCGGCGCTGTCCTGGAACGCCTCGCAAAGCATGTTTGTTATTGCAAAGAAGACAGCGTTTGCCTTGGCTGTGAAAAAGAAACCCAGATCTGTAACAGCGAAGATTTCATCGCTACCATTTATCCAATGAGATTCCCAAGCCCCTTGCACAGATACCCTGCTGCTAACATAGCAGTCAAGATCAGAGCACTTAATCAATCATTCACCGAGGACAAATATGCGTAATCTAAATTAGAACAAACCAAGGCATATTTTATATGACAGCCGTACAGATTTTTAAGGAAAAGCATTGGCAAGAAAAATAGCATGAAAACAGAATTGTCTTGTGTTTACGTTTAAAGTGGTAGATTTCCTAAAAGCTTCTGGGGAACGAGGTAGCCTCGAATACAGAGGGGCAAATCCTGCTCTCGCTGCTCTCACTTCCACACTTTCCGGCAGAAACTGGAGTTGCATTTGGCCCCCCTGGCTCTGAAGCAGAGAGCCTGCTGCAGACCTCAACATGATGTAGAGTCCTTCTTAAAAACCTTTCATATTTTATGATCACTGTCGATTCTCTTATGATCAGTGTTGGTTCAGGCTCTCATGAATCAAAAATCGGCTCGTGGCATGCATCTCAGAGCAACCTATTTGTCTGCAGTTAGCAAAGGAAAGTGGCACTTTGAAGAATAAAAACCCTTTGCCTTCAGAATGAAGCACAGGCTGCATGGGAGGCTGGAGCACAAGCCAGCAACTTAGACCTCCTATTCAGGCTCAGCTCTAGGCATGCTGGGTGACCTTGTGTTCTCCCATTTTCCTCTGGGTGAGATATTATTTATCGATGATAATAAAATATAGGATTCTTCAACTACAACTCATGGTTTAATCTATTGTGTCAACTTGCAAGAGCTCCCTTGGACACACACAAAAAAAAAAAAAAAGAAAAAAAAAGAGAGATCAGAGGCATTAAAGGGAGTAAAAAACTATCCATCTCTAACTGAAGTCACACAACTTTCATCCGAGGTCAGGCCCTTGTTGCCCTGACTCTGCAGGGTGAGATCTCCATAGAGGAGCATCCCAGCGATGGCCTTTGAGGGGAGACAATATCTGCTGCCCAGCCCACAGTGCCCATCACTTTGGGTTCCCCTTCAACACTGGGTACAAACCCAACAAGCAGTGGGAAGGCTTGAGCCCGGCCAAGCCCCTGCCAGGGCAGCCATCACTGCCTCCCGAAAGGAGGACTTGTGCAGAAGAGCTGAAAATATCTCTGCAAACATCCCTTTCCCACGTCCCCCTGCGAAGTGGGCTCTAAATAGTTGCTCTGTCTTAGTTCTGCCTCTGCTTTTCTGGAAGGAGCAAACGCTCCCACAAAAGTTCACACATCCCCAGAACCTGCTGTGGGGAGCAGATTGCAGTTCAGGGCCATGTTCAGGGGCTTCTAAAGAAGTATTTCAGTCCCCCGTGAAAGCAGGGCTGAGCTGGAGTGCAGCAGGGCTCATCTGCTCTACTCCAACTCTTGGTTTTTCAGGGACTTGTGAGGTTTTTCAGGGACAACTGTCAAGGTGTCAGATTCTTCTACCGAGCGGCTTACTGCGGCGAGGCATCGCTGGCGGTGCTGCTGATGCTGGAGAGCTTTGGTTGGAGAGGTGTTGGTAGAACCAGTGACCCAACGTGGCCTGGATTAAAGGCAATGGTGAATAGTCCCGAAATTCCTGGAAAAACAAAGGCAGGGCAATACCGAGGACTTTGGAAAGCTTTATCTTGAGTGTCTAAGCAGAAATGTATATGCCTACTTGCTTATTTTTGCATCCAAAGGTCAGACAGGGTTTGTACTAAGACCTCAAAGCAAGAGAACTCAGTCTCAGCTTCAAAGATCGGAGCAGAATGTGAAGTTTTGTTATGCTTAAGGTCAAGACAGAGCCTTCATTTTGGTCCAAATTCATCTCAGAGTTGAGAGAAACCCTTGCTTCTCCTGGAGTGAGACCCCAAAGTGCAGATAACGTCCTGTTAGCACAGACACTCCCTGCGAAATGCAAAAATCCTCTCTCTCCTTTGTCCTCAGTAAATGAGAGAACCTCTGACCATTCCCATCCCAAACCCATATATATTTTTAAAGTGCTGACTTCTTCCTTGCTTGCATCAGTTTCAGTCCACCAGCTCTTGACAGGTTCCATCAAATGCCTGCCCCATCCTAGCTGGCCCAGGCAAGTGGCTTGGCCGAGGTGGTTTAGAGCGGGTGGAGCGATGCGGTTGTAGCATCACATCTTGGATTCACCAGCCTGAGATATTAGGTACCACTGACAGCCTGGGCGGGATGCACAAGTCCAGTGTGACACCATCTCCCCGGGGACAAAAAAAAGCCCACCATGTCCTTGTCAGCTCCAGGCCTTCGCCTGATTGTCCTCCCTCTATTTCATGCAGGCTGGAGCCAACTCTGCAAAGCAGAGCAGAAAAGGGGGCTCTGCAGGTACCAGCAACCTGAGAGCGATGCTCCCACTTTTCAGCACCTGTACAATTTCCAAACATCACCTTGAATTATGTTTTAAACTCAGATGCTCAGCTAATTCACCCACAGATACCTGGTAAAGCACCTCGACGCGTGGCTCCCCTTTTTTTTTTTTTTTTAGCTTAGCTTTCATTTTATTTATTTTTAACTTTGCAAGTTTTGACTCAGTCGCTTGAATGGGAGGCTGCTGTGTGAAGGTGCACGAGGATGGACTGGAGCATCTAAATGGAGACCCCCAAATGTGAGCACTTTTCCCTTAACCTTCCTACACCATTGGGAATAATAATTCTTCACAGGGCTGTTGCACAGCGTGATTCATTAAGGCTTATGAAGTGCTTTTAGCTCCGGCACTGGAAGGCTCTGCGCAGGTTATTTTGGACTGCTCAGGTGTTAGGAGAAGAGGCACTGTGGAAGGAATACAAATAAATCAAGAAGAGAAACTGCCCCTTTCCTCCATCCAGCCCCTGCCCCCCACTGTTCTCCATCACTGTTGGTGTCAAACAGTTAATTTACAAGCCCAGCACTTTACAAAGCCCCTGAAGCACCAATTGTCCCTTTCTCATGCAACATCAGCTCCTTGGAAAAGCCAGCTGAGTCTTCGGGGGTCATCCTGCTCCTGCCCTTCCCAAGGCAACTTCAGCCCCTATCCAAAACCACCTGGATATTTATTTTCGGACAAGTCCGATTCAGCATCACCCCCTCGCAGCATGATGCTGGAATCACTGAAATAACCCCAGCGTGCAGCGTGGCTGCTGTTGGGGCTCCGAAATGTGCCCTGAGCCTGGCCCGGGAGGCAATATCCAGTTGGTGATGGTGACCCAGATATCCCACCCAACCCACCACCCCTGAGGGCAGCATCCCCACATTACCACACCAGAGCCAGGGAAGGACAAGGGGAAGGCTCAGCCTGGCAGGACAGCCTGGGAGAGGGCTAGGTGAGGAAACCAGCCGGTGTCTTGGGAAGGTGGAGGATCTCTCACACGACTCTCTAAAGGTGGTGGATCTCTCACATGGCTTTTTTTTTTGCTTTTTTTTTTTTTCCCCCCTCTCTCTATCTCTCTCCCCTCCTCCAGTCTGTTGCACAGGAGCTCTCGGCCATGCTGTTCCAGTTCAGGGGCTCCTGCAACAGAAAAGATCAGCTGTTGGAGAACCCATGGAAAGCCCTGGGGGAGAGCCATGGCCGCAAGGTAATCAGCAGGCAAAGTTATTACCATTATGCTGCTAATTAATTCCCAGCTCATTACGTTTCCTGTGGCTAATTTGTACTCGCCGCTGATTTGATTAAACTCATCTCTATGCTAATAAATGTGTTTTCCATTTGTTTTAGCGACTGTAGGAAGAGAGCCCGGTATTTACATATTTTGACGTTTATCAAATAAAACGCGGCGCCTGAATTAATTCTGCTCTGATTTATAAGTGGAGGCGGGGGGAAGGGGAGCGAGGGGATGCTGAGGGTCAGGTGAACGTCGCGGGTGCGTGGCGGGGAGGGGGCTGTGCCGATGGGCGATGCCCCCGGCTTTTTAATCCCCACCCGAGCCCCATCCTGCCCTGGGCTGAGCTCCTGCAAGGCGTGCGCCGCTTCGCCGGACGCTCCCCTCCCATTTATTTCCTCTTCCCGGCTAAGTTTGGAGCCGTGGGGGCTTTGATTTGCAGGTACATTGTACGGTTCACCAACACCTTGTCGGGTGGATTTCCCTTTGTCTTTCAGAAATGGCTCTAAATGAAGATTAGATTTACACCGCAGCACCTAATTAGAAGCAGTGACTTTGTTTACCAGTTCCCTTTGACAGGACTCGCTACAGTAATATTGGATGGCTTGGATTTCTAATCAGATAGGGAGGCACAGACACCTTGTGGTGCATACATAAATATATGTGTTTTAGGCATGTGTTGTGCCCTTTCTCCCCCTGGTAAACAGCAGGGCAGAAAGCTCTGTCTGGCCCTCAAGCAGCTGCCTTTTAACCCAAGACTGCATCTTCAAGGCAGGTCTTCAGCCAGTGAAACTCCACTCAAAACAGTCGTCCTGTTTCCCGGAATGAACTGCTGCAGTATCAGTCTCCTCTTCCTTTGGGATAAAAAAATCTTAAAATACTCTCTCAGAGTAAGTCAACAGGAGTTGTGCTTTTGCAGCACTTCAATCCAGCCTTTCCTTTTTCGAAGGAAAGCTGGTGATGGTCTCCAAGCACATCCCCCATCTCCAGGGGTGTTTTTGTGTGGGTCGTCTTACGTCGGTGCACGTACATGTACGTCACCCAGGATGGAGGTGAGGCAGGGAGTTGCTCCTCTTCTGAGGCTGGGAAAGGTGTGTTGGTTTAGTCGGGATTCTTGGGAGCCCAGGGTAGCTCTGACCCGTCCTAGTCCTCCTCTCTGATTTTGTCTGGGAGTTTAGTTCAACCCGCGAGGGAATTTTTTTCCCTCGGAGTGCTCATTTTTGGCTGGATTCTCCAGTTTCTTTCCCAGGTGCTTCATGGTTCCAGGTCACACCAGTGGCCCCAGCTTTTGTTCACACTCCCAGCAGAAGTTTCCCAGCAAAGAGGGGCCCTAAGGATGCCGCTTCTCACTCTGGCAGTCAGACACCTTCCACTGCCTTCGCTTCACCCCAGGCAATCTGCAAACGGCTTGATTGCTTAAGGAACAATTAACAGCTTTGTCTTTCGGGAGTACTTTTGGTGCATCCCCTCCTCTGGAGCCTGCACCCTCCTGCCCTGGTACCCAAACTGTGGGCATCCCCCGGCTCCTTCCCACTCCTCATCCTCCGGCGTGGAAAGGGGGTGGGGGATGTTTTCTCTCCTCTTTTCCTCACTCCCTTGCTCTGAGGCTGCAGAGACATCCCTGTGCTGCTGCTGCTGCCCAGGATGCGGGGGATGAGAGCATCCCACCGGCTGCAGAGCATCCTCCTAGGGCTGTGCTGCCAGACCACGGCACCAGCTCCCTGGCTTGTTTGGAATCCAGATCCTCAAAAGAGGACCTGGAAGAGCTGTGTCTGGAGTGACGCTGGGCTCAGGTCCCGTGGGGGGTGAGCCTGGTCCTCAGCACCTCCTTGGCTGCACATCCAGAGCCCCGGGCGTTCCGCGCTATTGTCTCAGTGTCACTAGAACAACCAGCCTGAGCCGTGCAATTGATGGACTTTTCCTATAAGAAGGTTTTAAGCCTTTGCAAAACTGGGAATTATTACCAAGGAAAAAAAAAAGAAGAAGAAAAAAAAAAGCCTGCCTTGTTTCACATTAACAGTCTTTGCTTTTCCCGGCAAGGTGGGACAATAGCCACACGCTGCATGGTATCAGTGTCACAAAGAACGGACCCAAAAGGCTTCAGCTCAGGACAAATAAAAGTAACATTGATTCCTTTTTTTTTTTTTTTTTTTTTTTTTTTACTTCTTTTTTTTTTTTCTCCCCTAGCTGGTATCAATACATTAAACAGCCACGCTGGAAAAGTGAAATTGATTCAAGGCCTTCAGTGCTCCCTGCCAAAAAAGCCTCCTGCAAGGATCTATTCTGTATTGAATTACAGTCTGGAAAAGTTCAATAGGTTATTGTACAAACAGAGAGCAAAAGCCCGTCAACAATGGAGCCAAAGCGATTGTGCGGCTCCTTTGTGTTTGCCAGCCCCGCGCCCCTCGCAAGCTCGGATGTTAAATCAGTTTAATTAAAATGGTGGGCTTCAAATGCTGGGCCATTTTTTTCTTAACGCACGTCCCCGCGGAAAGATGTGCAGGTTGAGAGGTTTAAAGCTGCCTGCCTGCGCCGACAACCCCTCGGTCCCTTTCTTGGGCTCTCAATTGCAGCAGATCTTTTTTTCCCAGCTGCTGAGCATTTCGCAGCCTGTCCTGAGAGGGGAGGTGGCACCAGAGCCGGGCACCTCTCCCTGCAGCAGAAGGTGGGGGTCAGACATGGTGCCCGTGAGCTGGGGACGCGGGTCGGGTGGGCACCAGGGCTGCGTGACCTTTTGGCCAGCCCCTGTCTCTGCAGGCTGGAGCTGTGCTCTGGGACGGTGTACGCGTGAGGTGTACGTGGCTGGGGGACCCTCTGGCACTGGTGCCCTCCCCCGAGGGACTGGGTGCCCCCCCGGGGAGCAGCAGCAGGGTCAGGTCCCCGACGCTGCGGTGGGTTTGTCACGGGTCCTGCCGGAGGGTTTGCTCCTCCGTTGTGCCACATCACGGTTTCTAAATCCCCCTCCCCATTTCTAATTAAGATTCAAATTGAGTGTAGAAATCATGTGTAAGTAAGATGCTAATTATTAAAGTCATTGATCTCCCAGACAATAAAGCAGACTCGCTTTTCTGGCCTGCCCATGTTTGGAGGTAGCTCTGAGCCCCCGCAAGCGTGAAAACCACCCGGGATATCTGGCAAGCCACATTTGGGAAGCGTGTAAGGGTTGATTTTGCAGGGAGGTGAAGTCCCTGCAGCCCCAGCCCCAGCCGACCCCAGCCACACATCCGTGTCCCTTGATAACTCAGCTCCCCATAATGATGCACATTAAACTTTCTGCCCCCGCCTCGCTGGATGTCTGCCTGATGCCCTTGTCCATGCTGCACTCTTACGTATACGTTCTTATTGGAGTAAGCAGGATTTACTACTCGGTGTACGCTCGGAGGATTCTTGTGGTCATTTCCCAAGCTCCAGCTCGGGGCCAGCCAGGAGGAGAGGGCCAGTGTTCCTCAGGGGATGCAAGTGCCAGGGTAGGTGGTCCCCAGGAGCGCAGCTCTTCCTGGAGACACAGGACCCACTGTCCCTGAGTGTGTGGAGCCCGTGCCCAGCACCTCGGCACCCGGAGCTGCAGGTGCTGACCTATCTGGCTTTCGTGCCCCCGTGACTGGATGCAGCTGCATGGGCAGTGGGCATCGTTCTCCTGGGCTGGTGGGCAGACTGCAATCAGTTCAGAGTTCCTGTTCTGACTGGACAGCCCACAGCCCTTCTCCTCTAGCCAAAAAATAGCCCCAGGAACAGTGAAGTTGGAGAGAGACCAGGGCTTGGCGGGCATCCTTGCAAGTATGCTGTCTGTCTGTCCTCTCCTCTCTGAAGCTGTCCCCAACGCCACGGTGAAGGGAGGCAGCCCAGCCTGGCCAGGCTGGAGGAGAAGGGGCTTGTTCATGAGCCAAAGAGCAAACCTACGGGTCAGGATGGATTGAGGTTTCATTCTCTTGTCCCCAAACTAGACGACCTTCATGGCTGAACATCCTGCCTAGGAGTCATGGGGCTTGGGGACATAGTTTGAAAAAATATATGCACGTAGTTTGAAAAAAAAAATACAGGAAAGGATGTCTAAAAAATTACAGGGGGAGAAAATGATATGGAAAGGCATAAAGGAGAAGGCAGCCAGTATGGGGCCAGGCTGCAAGGTGGGAGGGCAAAGCTGCCAAGCGGGAGGGTGAAGGTGGCTGGTGTTTTCGCGGCCGCAAGCAAGGGCAGGCTCAGGAGAAAGAAAAGGCTGCAGGAGAGAAGGGATGCTAGCCTGGAAACACAAAGTGCAGTACCACACTGCACCAAAACGCTGGAATTAACATCAAAGCAATTCTGGAGCAAATGAGATTACGGTATGCATGTTAATGAGGCGGCAGCGCTAATCAGCAAGGATGCCTCGCTAGGAGGGCTGCACTGCCAACTCCTGATTTCTCTTGTCAGGCTGGACTGGGCTTCCATTTGGAATGAAGATTTTGTTTGGTTTAAAAAAACATCAGTATTTTCGTGGGGTTTCTGGCAATCTCGGATTTGATTTGATTTCTTCAAGTAGATGTCTGGCCCTCCAGGGTTCAGAGAAGAACTTGGAAATAGGATTGAAGTGGTCCCCAGAGCCAAACTGAAAACCACTCCAAAGCCAAGGAGCGGATGAAAGTTGCCCAAAAATGTATTTTACTCTATTTTTAAACCTCATTATTTTTAAGCCAATCTCACCAGCTTGCAGAGAGCTGAATACACGGCTTTGCACATAACAGGCAGTGTATTTGTGTGTTAAGCTTTCCTAAGGAATATGAAGCCACTCAAGATCCGAGGGGTCCAGCTCTGCTCATGCTTGTATCGAGCTTTTTTTTTTTTCCCAGTGCCACAGTGCTGATGTCAGAGTTACACTTCACCGATGAGTTCCAGAACTGGAGCTTTTTAAAGTCAAGAGCCCTAAAAAAAGCGCTTGCTTGGGAGTCATGTGGCTTCAGGCAAAAAAAGCCGTAAAAGGGGCAGCCCCCTCCCCGGGGAGGTTTAGCTGGGCTGGGAGAAAGGGTGGCAGGAAGGTTAGGGTAAGAAGGGCATGATGAAGAAGGAAAGGACTGAGATAAGGAAAGGCAGATAAGCTGCTCACAAGAATTAAAAGGGCAGAACCTGCAGCAGAGGATAGGCATGAGTCGTATCTCTGCCACCACCAAGCTCTGGGATGGTCCCAGGGGCCAGGGAGCAGATTTGACTTGGTCAGGGAAGCTTTGGAGCAGGGTCAGGAGAAGGGAAAGCTTGCTGGAGCTTTCCATCTGCCTCTGTAGCTACCAAACCCCTTGGAGGGAGAGGAAGAGAACGGGCAACCGGGGGATGGGGACAGTGCAGCCCGTGCTGCAAAGGTCTGGGGAATCAGCCTCAGCCTCCTCAGCATCCCTCTGGAACCCTTTTTGTGGGAGATGCCATTCTGAGCCACTCCCTTGGCAAGGAAACCAGGCTTGTTTTGGTCTGGTTTTCAAACAGCCTTTCTTCCTGATTGGAGCAATTGGCTTCAGTGGGACTTTCTCTCTTCTCTTAAGCAGGGCTGTGATTCATTTCCGCTTCCTTCTCTTTTCACTGACAATCTTACCTGCTGAAGTTGTGATGCAACCAGCATTTGGGATACTTTCAGTGTATTTGGGATATTTTCAGAATATAGAAATATTATATAGATATATAGAAATATAGAAAATTTGGGATATTTTCAGAGCAGAACAACATGGTTTGTGTCTGAGTTTGCAACACAAGCATGTGTCTTCTTCAGGTAGCTGTGGGTAGGGTGCAGTGGAGGGCACCAGCAGAGCTGATAGGCAGTGCCCAGCTCTCATCCAGCTCCAGAAAACCCCCTCTCCTCTCTTTTTGCTTCAGGGAGGGCAATGACGTGGCTCGGCTTCGCAGAAATCTTGCCTGCCATCATGCAGAGGTGCTGCAGGAAGGGGTTCCCTGGGCTGCCTTTCACCCCCTGCATCTCCCAAGGGATCGGATCCGGGCAGAGCAGCAGAGGAACAGGGGAGTAACCGCACGCAGCCCTGGGAAGGTGCAGATGTACCTCCCTTCTGCTGCACATTTCCATGGCTGGGAGAAGAAGCTGTTCAGTAGTGCTTTCCATGCCAGGGAAATCATTAACAAATTAATCATTTACTAATTAAACGGCATGATACCCATGTAAAGGGAGTGTGATTATCCTCTTTTGTAAGTCAGGAAACTAAATGGCGTTTCTGATTTTAGGGGAAATTTGCCCTTCTTGCAACCCTTCTTCTGGCTTCTGCTGCTGCAGTCTTGGCTCTGCAGCCAAAGCAGCTTCCTTAGAGCATCCGTCTCTGCACATCAGTGGGAGAAACCACCCCAGTCTGCACCATGTCAGGCACCATTTCTGCCTGATGGCTGTTCCCAGGCTCCTTTCATTTGATTGGGTTTTTTTCCATGTCCTTTCAGTGTCAGTGTGGGTCACAGAGATCTGGAAGAGCCAGGCAAGGAGCTGTGGCTGCATCCTCACCGGGCAGCACGAAGGCTTGCTGGGTGCACAGCCCCCCCTTTGCCAGCCCTCCGGATGAACCACACGCTGCAAAAATTACCCATGGAGTCAGGAGAAGTGAGAGCAAAATGAGAGCCAAGGTCTGATCTGCTTCTTTGCTCTTCTGGTGGTATTTAGGTGGTACAAGTGAGATTAAACCTCTGCACACGAATAGCCTCTGGCAGCAGGTGGGATAGGTGAACCTTCATCTGCAGCACAGGAGCAGAAATTTATTTGAAACGTGAGCAGGAGTGAAATTGGGAAGATTGAGCAGTGGCAGTGCTATCCAGTGGAGACCATGGCAGTACCTTCCTCATTACATGTTAGAAGCAAGTTTGGGGACACACTGAAAGAAAATCTATAGTGAGAATGCCAAGTTAATGCATCGCAGGGGTGTTTGTCCTTTCTGAGACCTCTCATACCACCCCTACCCCAATGCTTGTGCTCAGATATAGCAGAAACCCCCCGGAACTAAAGTCAAAATGCTACCCCTTCCTTGGTGACCTCGAGGTGCCCAGCACACACGGCTGTGGCAGCCCCAGCCCCGCGCACCTACCTGGAGCTGTCACAGGTATTTACTTTGGCTAAGTGCAAATCTTTACTGTTGCCTCCCCTGGACTCGGAGTGCAATGAAAATGAATTCCCCACGGCCTTGCCCAATAACTTTTGGAACAATATATTTTCCAGCTTTCTTTACTTTGTGCGATGGTTTCGCACACTCGATCGATTGTGGATGTCACCCGGTGAAGCGGTCCTACCCGCCGCAGAGAGGAAAGCGCGCTGGACTTTGCCGTGCACTTGTTTGCTTTGTGTTGTATACACAGAATAAAAGTTAATTCAGGAGCAGATAGGGGAAAAAAAAATAAAAAAAACCCACTGAGATTAGGAACACAGAGAGATAATGGTCTGAAAACTAAAGCCTTGCTGACTCCAGGAAAGTAAGAGACTTCTAAGGTGGTTCCTTTCCCCATCATAACTCAATACAAATAAAGAGCAAGCGGAGCGAAATGGAGTAAATTATTTCACTGCCTGGAGCGACAGATGAGCAAACCCAAATGGGCTGGTTTCTCCAGCCTTGCAACACTTCTGAACGCCTTAAAAAAAGACCACATTCAGCCACCTGCTACTGAACTTCATGGTGGCCACGCGTCCAAAGGTTACAATAACCAGGGCATCTCAGTGTGGTTTCCTCAGCAGGATTTTGTAGGGATGAGGTGACACAGGGGTGATGTCCGAGAGCCCCCCTTCTGGGGCCACGGGGAGTGTTTTAGCCTCTGGGCACAACAGCAAAGGGCAGTTGGAGTTGCCCCTAAGGAGTGAGGTTTGGGCTTTTGCCCCTGTGCAGAGCAGCGAGCAGCCAGCCCTGCTGCCTACACACACTGAGGACAAGCCCCGTTTTTCTAAGCCACAGCACATCCCTCATTCAAACACAAAGTGAAAGGATGCTGGAAAGCCACTGGCCTTTATGGTTTATTAAGCTCCTTGTGCAGGCATAATTTTAGACTGGGTTTTTTTTTTTTTTTCTGTGGTTTTTTTTTCAACTAGACCGTTTCACCCCTGTGTTGCACTGCACAAAACCCACCGAGCCACCGTGTCTCCTTCAAAGCGATGGAAGAAGGATGGAGAAAATCCCACCTTTGTTGCTGAAAGATTGACTGTATTTAAAAAAAAAAAGAAAAGAAAAGAATAACAGTCACATTTCTAAACAGCTCTTTATTAAACCATCCAAACATATCATCTGCACTGGCGGATGTAAGGGCTGACACCAGACAAAACCATCAGATTGCTCCGAGAAAATGCATTGGCTTGTCTTGACAATTTAGGACTCTGTGGAATACCCTGCTCATATTTGCTGTTGATTTTAAGACTGAAATTTGCAGTATGAAAACAGACATGTCCAAGAAAGCATTGCTCAGCTTAAACTTAAAAGGACAGAGATGCAAGATTACAGCAGAGAGATGCAGCTCCTGGCTCCCAGCCCTTTCTTAGGAACCAGCTTTCACTTTGCCTTGGGCTTTTGGTCTATCAGCATCTAATGAAAGATGACAGTGCAGGCTCCCTTAGGGGCTAACGTGGGCAATTTCAGTTCTGGCATTTTAATTTATCTGTAACCAGCAGTTTTCAAAAGGGTAGAGCTAAAAAAGAACTTGGCTTGGTCACACACACACAGACAAAAAAAAAAAAAAAAAAAAAAAGAAGGGGGGAGTTGTGACATAAAATGCATGAGGAGGTTTGCTTCGTTTTAACTCGTTGGGATCCTGCTGCACAGCAGAGCAATGGCTGCGGTCTCTCTGCACGGTGGCGTGATGCTATTAACCCTATCCACCAGGTAGCTGGGTTTTCTTTGCTTAGAGTGGATTCCTCCATGCTTTATGGCTGTTGGGTTTAGTGCCGGGCACATCGACTATATTCTTGACAGTTAAGGTCCCGGCTTTTCCCATTTATTAATCCCCAAAGTTGCATTCAGACACTGTAATGGCAAAAGGTTAGCTTAGGATCAGTAGCAGCCATAAATCCAGAATTAAAGGCTGCGGGTTCATCTCCAGCCCATCCCGTGGTGCCTGGGTGCTGGGAGGAGGGTCCCCGAGCACTCACACCCTCGTCACACGTCTGCAGCCCAGGGTGCTGAGCCCACGGCCTGGGGACTGGGGAGCAGATGAACCCTTCAGCTCCACATCCCACGGCGGGGTTCTGGCTGGGTGCACGGGTGGAATGGCAGGTCACCACTGACACAACAGCCCGGCAGCTGCTGACGGTGCCTGGCACCAGTTCATATCCAAACCTCACCAGTAGCTGTTGACGCTGACGTTTGTTTGGTCCCCGCGAGTTCAATATCCCCTCCAGGCACCTGGCTGACCTCGGGGCACCCCATCCTGGCAGTGAGTTCTGGAAGGATGGGTTCGGTTCAGCCACTGCCTGACCTGGGTTGGGGTTGCAAAAGCTTCACTCAGGATTGAATGGGTTAAAATTTTTAAATTTTTATGATTTTTTTTTTTTTTTTCCCCCCTCCTTCTTTCCACAGAAGAATTTCACTTTGCCTTTTTTTTCTCCCTGCTGCCTCTAGAGGACCAGGCGATTCAAGGCACAGCTCTAGCAGATGGTTTTGGTGATGTAAAGCACAAGGGCATCGCTCCCAAGAGCTGCTGAGGCAGTGAAGTCAGAAATGAACTGATGCATGCACATGCCACAGCCCCTGTCCCAGCCGGCTGCAGATGCTCTGCTGTCCCCATGGCCCCCGCTCATACCCAGAGCTTTCTCGGTGGCCAAGTCAAAATCTGCTGGAAGGGGTGATCAGCCCTTTCCTCAGCACCCTGAGCTGATTCGAGCTGGAGCAAACAGTGGGCATGGTTCAAATGCCAGCACAGCTGGTGAAGCCCAAGGCAGCAACCCCTTGGCTGCTCCTGCACCGCCCGGAGAGCGGCAGCAGCTGCCGGGCAGGGTGAGCTGTGAGTTTGCTGGGGATCGGGAGATTTGGGGTTTCATGTTTACATATTGCAATGTAAAACCTTCACCTTTTGTCCACGGCAAATATTGCCAAAGTTGTCGGAGAGTGAGAAAAGCAAAGCTGTATTTTGTCAATATTAGCCCGATAAACAAAAATTGAGAACTAACAAATGAGAACTAATTTCTGACAGGCGAGGACTGAATGTCTCTTACCAACATTCCCCTTGCTTTAGCGAGATAATCCGGAGCTATATTAGGAAATACAAACATTTTTCAGACAAACTATACATAATTTATAGGGATGCAGATCTGCATTAGCTATAGCATTGCACTGAGCTCTCTCTACGTCCCTGGCTCCTAAAGCCTGGATCCTGGCTGCGCGCGATGGGTCCGCTCGGGCTGTCTGATGAAACCCTCTCCCAGAAACGGTTAAACACAAGGAACCAGCAATGATCCATAAATTAGGTCTGGCCTATAGGTTCAAAATCGTAAGTTATGGCCTCTTGACCTCATACTCTGAGGGGAAATCAGAAGCATTTTTCTGAAGAGCCACCGCTGGCAGGAGGGGGGGTTAAGATAGGGCACAGCAGAGCACCGATGCAAATAAATCCAGCGCTGCATAATTGCAGGGGAAAAAAAAATCAATAAATAGCATGGAGGTTAGAATAAAGATATGCATGTGGAGGTTTCGGGGTGGTACGTGTGAAGGGCTCCTCTCCTGAGAAGTGGAGGAAGGTGGTTGGGTTTTTTCCCCTGCGTAGAGCCTCTAAATACGACAAAAGCTCGTTTGACGAGGAGCAAGTTTCAGCTATTGTCTTCCTCAGAGCAGCTACCTCGCCCCCTGATTATTAGCGTAATTAATAAGTGCCATTTGCCCACTTGACAACATTCCAGCGACGTTGGCCACTCAGGCATCGCCTCGGCGTGAGACACAAAAAAAAACTTGCTGCGACAACTGTTTTGCCAGTCAAGGTTTTATTGGCACACACCACAAAGAGACGGAGCCCAGAGCAAGTCCCTCTTCACTTTAATATTTAAACCTCTGTTAAGAGGCCGTCAATATTAACTCTGGTAATTGATGCTGACAGTTGACTGTCTGGCCATAAAAAAGACAAGCGATATAATTTAAAAACCCGAATCGCAGCAACTGCAACGTGCCGGCCACCACAGCGAAGGATGCTGGGATGAGGGGCTGAGGTCTCCTGCATCCCTGGTGCCACTGGAGTGGAGCTGGTGGTGCTGCCCAGGACTGGATGGGACCTCTTGGGTTTGGCTGGTTGCGATTGCCCAGGCAAAGCCCTGGCTGTTATAGAATCACAGAATCATAGAATCATAGAATTGTATAATCATAGAATCACAGAACCATAGAATCACAGAATCATAGAATCACAGAATCATAGAATCATAGAATTGTATAATCATAAAATCATAGAATCATAGACTTGTATAATCATAGAATCACAGAATCAGAGAATCAGAGAATCCTAGAATCACAGAATCATAGAATCATAAAATCATAGAATCATAGAATCAAAGGATCATAGAATGGTAGGGGTTGGAAGGAACCTCTGGAGACCATGGAGTCCAACCCCCCTTCCAGAGCAGGGTCACCCAGGGCAGCCCACCACACAGGAACAGATCCAGGGGGGTCTTGAAAGTCTCCAGAGAAGGAGATTCCACAGCCTCTCCGGGCAGCCTGGGCCAGGCTCTGGCACTCTCACGGTAAAGTTCCTCCTCCTGTTGAAGTGGAACCTTCTATGCTCAGGTTTGCATCCATTGTTCCTTGTCCTATTGCTGGGTATTACAGAAAAGAGATTGGCCCCTTCCATTTGACACCCACCCTTCAGATATTTATAGACATTAATAAGGTCCCCTCTCAGTCTTCTCTTCTCAAGACTAAACAGCCCCAGTTCCCTCAGTCTTTCTTTATAGAGGAGATGCTCAAGTCCCTTAATCATCCTCACAGCTCTCCATTGGACTGTGTCCTGGATGAGAAACCCATCATAGCTCAGCCTCAAGCCCAGCCAATGCTTTTAATAACTAAATACCATTTGTAGCTAGTTAACCTTGGGATTTCCAGCATTAAAGATATTTCCCCCAGGAAGCAGAGCTCACTAGAGGAATGGAGAAATGCAAAGTTCATGGAAGTTGATGGGAAAGAGCATGCAGCCCTTTGCAAATCCCGATGTGCGGGGGAAGGACCCACTGCTAGCCAGCCTCTGAAACCAGCTCTTTTTTGGGCAGAGCTTTCTGGTTTTCATTAGCCTCATTGTGAGAAATGAGACCATTGTTTCTGTTTAGAATTTGATCTAAAAGAAGTCAAACTTCGCTGTAAAACTCAGTTTCATGTTGTTTTGAAGTGCTAGAAGACCCGAGTGCTCAGTCTATGATACAGCCAGAAGGAATTGCCCAGTACATCACTGCCTCTCTGTGTTTTAGCTGGAGGTATGGAGTAGTTTTGCTGGCTTTGTGCAGAATATGGCATAAAATCAAAACCAGAGAGATAAAGCGGCTATTAAAGCTGATACAGTATTTTGAATTTTGACTTTTTTTTTTTTAACTTTTTGAAATGCAGGGTGGGGAAACAATTAGAACACCTTGTACACATTAAAAAATCGAGCTGATTTCACTACAGGGCAAACTATGTCATGAATAGAGATTTAGGATTTCTAAAAAGTGAGGTTTAGTTAAAAAATTACCAGTGACAATACTTCACTTTTTTCCGCCCAATCAGACTGAATGGCTGCAAAGACAGAAATCATTCTGAGCAAACCCAACGTGCTCCAGTTAATCCATTTTAGGTACTTCCACTCTTACACTCAGCCTGAAACTCAAACCAGCAAAACTCCTTCTTAGCAAGAACCCTCTCCCAGCACACACGCTCCTGCTCTGTAGGGATTTAAGCAGGATGGCCCAGCCAGCCCTTTTCTTTACGTTCTTGATGCTTTTTCTCTGGGCTTTGGGGTTCTCCAGGCAGATTTTTGCTCCTCGCAGAGGAAGATGCACAACGGAGGAATGGGGATTAAAGAGACAATGAGGAGTCCTAACCACGGCCGTGAGGCAGAGAGCAGGTTATGGATTTAGTGATAACAACAGAAAATAGGAGAGCTCTGTAGCAATTAAAGCTGGTCTAACCCCACCAAATGCTACTGAAAAATAGGGAAAAATCATTGTGGTATTACGAGTCGAAAAAAAAAAAAAAAGAAAAAAAGAAAAGAAAAGAAAAGAAAAATCAATATTCTTACTGTTCCCTGCAAGAATCTCACAAGGAGGGAAGATCCCTGGCAAGTCTCAGGGCTGGCTGCAAAATAAAAGATGAGCGGTTAGATCCTTATCGAAAATGGCAATGGGAAGCTTTTGTTTAACAGGCCTGCTTAGCAGAAAGCTCTCCGGGGTGATTACTGCGGTCGGGCTTAAAAGAAAGATGACCACTGGTAGTAAATGAGTGTGCTTTAAATGGCTTGATTAGTTCCCACAACAAACAGAGGTAAGTTAGAACCGCAGTCTCCGTGCGGTCGTGTGCGTGCGCGTGCACGCGTCTGTGTCAGCAGCTTCTCACACCAAGGAAAAGTGAGAAAACTTGGTGATAAATGCCCCAGCTTCACCTTCGGGTTATTCTCTTGCATTTTGGCCTCGCAAATAGAATACCCTGAGTGGCGTAAACCGCTCCTCTGTACGGTAATGCATTTGTTAGCGCTATGGCTCTTATTTAAGCATCTGACTGCAGTAATTGTTTTATACATTAACCACACTCCCCGATGGTTGCTCGATTATCTGTTTTCCAAAAATGCTGCTCGCAGACATGAGCAGCTTGCTGAGTTGCTTTATGAACTCTTCCAAGACGACGGTTTGGGCAGCGGGGAGGTCTCGGCCGCGGTGCTTCGTTGCTCGGCCGCCCTTGCCCCAGCGACCCGGGCTTGGAAGCCTTACAGGAGTCTGGGTTTCGATTCCAGTTGCCAATCCAGCCGAGGAGACGCTTTGCTGCGGATAAGCGCTTGCGTTCAGCTGGCCACTGGGGTCAAAGCCACCTACAAGTGATCAGCGCAACAAAACGGGCGTAGAGGTGAGGGATTAGGAAGGGGGAGAGGGATGCATGACATCGCTGCGTGGGTGTGGGCACATCTCCGGGTGGGCAGCACCATATTTTATGTGTCTGTGCACCAGTGCCTTTTATACAGGAGCAATTCCCAGTGGCCAGTCAGAGGGAGCTGCTGGATCAGGCCCTGGAAGGGGGCAGGGGAGGTTTCCGCTGCTCCAAGCGCTCCCCTGCCTTTGCTCACGTGTCACTTCTGTCACCGACCGGAAAATCAGAGGCTGATGCCAGTTATTAAATATCTTCATTATAAGGGCATTCCTTCCAGCTGACTTTCAATTCTGTTGTATCTAGGGGCCCTGTGTTAATAACTGCATGCTAAGGACGAGTGTTCTTAAAAAACACTGACTATTTAAATTCTTATAAATAATATGCAGCTTCCCGCTCCTGACTGATGGATATATTGTTCAGCCGAGCCACCGGAAAGGCAATAAATATATGTACTGTTATGGGTCATGAGTCTAAAAATTAAATCAAATGCAGAAATTGAGTCTTGACAGAATCTGAAGGGATAATGTCGCAGCTTCTCCAATTACGCAGTTCAACATTTGGATAAATCATATGAAAGTAAGTATTTAGCCCCATTTTTCATAATCACTATTAATGAGAACAAAATGGGAGCTGAGGGCAGAGGGAGAGAGTTCTGACAAGATAAATAGCATATGGGGTGTGTTGTCAGCCACAGAAAATCAAGGCTGTTTAAACCCCCGAAACAGCAGGGAGGGAAAATGCAGTTAAAAAAAAAAAAAAAAGAAGAGAGAGAAAATAGTGGTCATGTGTTCTTATCAGCGACAGTCTCTGTGTCAGGGCTTTCGAGATCTGCCTTCCCAAACGCCACTTAGGGCACAGAAGTATCATCCAGAGCTCCCCAGGATGGTGTGAATGACTGATACTCAGAGCACACGACTCAAATATTGCCTTTTTTCACTCCATAAGCAGCACTTTAGGCACTGCTAAAAAACTTCATTTATAAACCCACGGATTTTTTTCCCCTGGGCTCCTCTCTGTGGGTACAGGACATAGGGCTATATACACCTTCAGTGGCCATCTCCATTTCTGGGCAATGAAAAACAGAAGAAATTGTTTGATTTGCTCTGTGGTTTTCTCCAGTTTTCCTGCCAGGACACGGGCGGGATGCGCAGGGCTTAAACCAAGGAGGGGAAAGTATAAATTCTGTAGTCATTTTCTATCATCTTCTCCATCTTCCCTGCTTTTCGTGTTGAAATCACTTTAAGCATCTGCAGTAGAATTATTCTTAGAGAGTCTCTCATGAAATTAGATGTCTCTGAATTGAATTCATTTCCACCCCATTTTGCCGGGTGCTAACAGATCCCGCTCCACCTGCCCTTTTTCTGGCACGCAGAGGTCGGGGCTCCGTGCCGGTGCCGAGTGTTTCCCCACCCCACGCTCCGGTGTCTCGGGGAGCATCCTTTGCACGAAGCGATGCTCTCGCTGGGATGCAGAGAGCAGCTGAACCCTGACCTTAGCCATCCCGACAACTCGCGGGGAACCAGATGAGATCGGAATATTGCTACGACGCGGAGGAGACGGGCACCTTTCGGAGCTGAATTAGAGTTGCAATACCCCTGCTAAAGTCAACAGCAGTTTGTGGCATTAGGCACAGACCGTGTGTATCCTCTGCTGCTCTGAAAATGAGCGTTCTGCTGTAAACCTCTGCATTAAGCTATAAATACCCCAGCAGTCCAGGGACGAAGGGACCATTTCGGTATGTCATGCAACATTAGCAGCTCACAGATTAAGCACGTGGGGCCTGGGAGATTATCTCCTTGAATCAATATAAAGCAGGGAAGCAAACAAACAGCTGCTCGGGTTCCCCCCAAAATAAAAGCGTTTGATTGTGGCGAGCTTCAAAGCGACGGGTTGACACGAAGTGGGTTGGGTGCCCTCCCCTGATGTGCCCGAGGAGCTGGGGGTAAGCACGGAAATAAATAAACGCATAAAAAAATGTACTGCTTACTCCTCCCCTCGCCGACAAACCGCCTCCCAAAGAAAACCAGGGAAGCAACAAAAACCGCCCCAGAACATATGGCGGAATCAAGCGCAGGATCCCCCGTAGGTTTGGGTTGTACAAGTAAATATTAATCTGGGGGGGATACTGGGGGCTGAGATCAAAAGAGCTGCTCCGGTTTCTATAGGGAGAAGGAGCGCTTTGATGTCACAGCGTCTTCCCTGCGCCGCCTAATGAACTGAAATTGTGACACGGTGACATCCTGCAAGGTTTGAAAGCACTTAGCACAATGACACATCTTCGGGGTTTGCTGCTCTTTTTTGGTTGGTTGGTTGGTTGGTTTTGTTGTTTTTCCATCAGGCTGCTGTGCCAGGCGACCGGTGGCTCAGCGGGGAGGGTCCTGCCGGTGAGGGTGGGATAGCGGCGGAGGAGACAGAGGGAGCTCTGGGGAGCGAGGGCTGAGCGTCCCCCCCTCGATTACGCACGGTGAGAGCGAAAGGGGACTCGCTCCATCGGGGAGTATCGGGTAGAGATGCCAACAGGAGGGGAGCAGCACGGCAGGGGGGCAGAGAGCCCACATCCCCCAGCCAGTGCGCCCAACCGAGGCTGGCAGGACCAGAGTGATCCTCACGCCGCTCCGTCCTCCAGTGTCCAGCCTGAGTCGCAGCATCCTCGGGTGATGATGGACATGAAAAGGGTTTCAGGAAGATGTAGAGGCAGGAGCAGGACGAGCTTCTCACCCGGGTCCCGTGGAGGCAGAACCTCCCCTCGTTCTCATCAGGCCAAAAAAAATACCCAGTGGGTATTAAAGGCCCAGCTACAGGCATCTTTCTCACACAGGCTTTTCAGCCTGGTTTTGGCCACACAAAGGGCCTGAATATTTCACCCAGGCTCCCGAGAGAAAAAAAATCACCAAAAGAAAATGCTGTGCCCCCACCCTGGGATGGGCAGAGGAGACTGGGGAAGACCCTGCATGTGATGGGCAGAGTTCCCCAAGCCCCCACATGCTCTGGGGAGGAAACCAGAGAGAAAGGAAAGAAAAGAAAATAAACCCTAATAAACTGGGCAGCAAAACTCTCAGAGCCACTAGGGAGGGAGAAAAGGAGGTGAAAGTGAGAAGGAGAGACTGGGGTGGGGGGGTTAAGAAGGATGACTGAATGGAGGGGAAGGGTTTGGCCTTTGGCTTTCAGAGCAGAACTGTGCTGATTTTGGATGGATCCCCGCCAGCTTTTCAGCAGGAGGTGGTTGACCTGCCGCTGCCTGCAGAGTGTGGGGTGGTTTATTGGTCTTTTCTGGGAGCCCCTCTTTACCCAACCCACGGCTCCCGGCAGGGCCCAGGAGACCTCGGGCAATGCTGCCAGTTGGGGCTGCACACAACTGCCCAGCCAGCACAGGCTTAAATCCAGCTAATCCCAGGGATTTGCTCCAGATTAACCTGGAGAACTGAGCGCAGAACTTGGCCCTGTGTAAAAGGGTCAGGTTTTCAATGGCAGAGGAAGCCCCCCATCGTTACCCGCGCAGGGTGGGGGGTGTATGGCACAGATCAGGGTAAGAGAGTTGCTGAGGCCAGAATTAGGTGACGTAACACAGCGAGACGGAGCTGCTGAACCGGGCTGGGGGAAAGAAACTTTATTCAATCATCTGCTTTACTTATTTCATAGCTGAGGAAATTCGTCTAGTCCTCGGAAGCGTTTGCGCTGTTGTCGCGAGGTGAAGAACCGGTTAGAGAGAAGGTGATGCTGGGCTGCAACCTGCCTTGAAATGCTGCACCCAGATAGGAGGAATAAACCCAGGAATTAGGGAGAAGAGCCCCACGGCTTTTCTGAAGCCAAGGCTGCAGTCTGGTCGCTCTTCACCAAGGCGCTGGGATTAGGAAGGCATTAATGGGGATGACAACTTGACGGGCTCTAGCGAAGCGTCATGGCACTGTGACATCGCCGTTCCAAAAAGTACCGTACCTGCCCAGGAATACACCTCTGGATGTGGCCACGTGCCCGGAAGGGAAGCCTGCGAGGGCTCAGGGTATGGTTAGATGGGACCGAGCTGTCCCAGGAAGGGCTGTAGAAATGCACCTGCAGCATTTCAGCAGCTCAGAGGTATGTGGAGGAGTTTGCTGGCAGGGTGCTGCTGCTCGGGGGATGCAGCAATAGGGCTCAGGCATCCCCAGCCCCCTCTGCCCCTCGAAATCAGGGGGGGGGGGAACATGGGGTGGTTCCCAGCACATGCTCACCCCTGTGGGAAATAGTTTCTGGAGCGAGGAAAGGGACTGAGTCACATGGAGCTTCTTTTACACAAAAAACTGGCTGCAGCGGTGAGAGGATTCGATTGCACAGAGCAGACTGGGGCTGGCGGCAGCTCCCAGGTGCAGAAACATTCAATAATAATAATAACAACAATAATAATAATAATGCAACGGGAAAAGGCTCATCTTGAGCTGATCACTGCATCTTTGAGGTAGCCCTGCAGTGGGTGGCTCCCCACGGGGACACGTTGAGGTGTTGTGGTGGCCAGGACAGGGTCTCAGCACCCACAAGGAGACCCAAGGACCCCCCCCCATCACCCTCCTGCACCCTGCCTGGGTGGGGGATGCACTGTGCCAGGAGGAGATAAATACCCTGGTCTCACGGAGAGGTGTTTCTATGTGTGAGTCGGGGTCCTCGTCAGCTTCCCGTGAGATGCCCCTCATACAACGCGGCGGTTTCTATCTAGGGCAGGTTTCCCTTCAGAGATGCCATTCACCAAATCCCACTCAGCTGTGATTTCAGTTAAGCTGCCTTTCATTTTTTTTATTTTTTTTCCCCCCCAAATCAGCCTTATGCAGATTCCACCCTCCTCACCAGTTAACCCCTGCAGCACCAGCACACCCCAAACATCTTTAAGGGCCTGGGAAGGTTTTTGGTCACAGAAATCTGAAAACTTTGCTGCATGACACAGCACCTGAGACCATCTGGTGAGTTCCTTAGAAAGCCTGCAGGCCTGGGTGCCTTATCAGCCATTTTTTCCTGTCTTTCTCTTATCACAAAGCCTAGACGAGGTGGATTAAAGAAACGCTCTGTATTAAGCCTGTATTAAGACCATAGATGTTTATTAGTTTTCCTTCGCTCATAGCTGTATACGACCAGTAACAGTGTGAGTTAACCAACAGCCAGTTTATCCATGAACATCTTTAAGTAACTCACAGTTATTCCATGTCTGAGTCAGGCTGAGAGCAGATGTGGCTATTCCCATAGCTGGGCAGAGCTATGAGAGGGGGGACACCCATCATTCTGTGACCTTCCCAAGCCGAGTGCTGCTGGCTAACCCCATGCCCAAACTAAGGCTATGATGTTTGAATTAAAAGGTCAAAATCAGGGTGGAAGAGGAAGTTAAGAAATGATGAGAAGCAGGTTGCACCGTGGGATCCTGCCAAGTCAATGACTCAGGCTTGTTTTAGAAATGCAGAACATGATTTAGGCTTCCTCACAGGGATATGAAGTCTGAATGGGCATCCTGTCCATAATCCCTGCTTTGCTGCATGGAGGGAAACAGCAACCCATTGCCAGCCAGTGCTGAATGATGGCCCTTCCACTGCAGTGGCTGTGGCATGCAGAGACACGGGGCTGCTCCTCCTGTGGGCAAAACACCACTGGCCTTCAGCTGACATGAGTGGGATGTGGGTGCCAGTGGAAAACTAACCGTGTGTGGCTCCAGGCCCTGGCAGGGCCTTTCCCTGTGCAGGGCATCCAGGAAGGGATGCTGGGTGCAGAGTGGGTCAGATCAGCTCTGGAAGCTGGTGTCCTGCACCCTGCCAGCACCCAGCCTCTGCACTGCCTGCACCCAGCCAGTACCCTGCCCGCATGTTGCCAGCACCCTGTCTCTGCGCTGCCTGCACCCAGCCTGTACCCAGCCTGCACCCATCCCGCACCCAGCCCATACCCAGCCTGCACCCATCGTGCACCCAGCCCATACCCGGCCCATACCAAGCCCGCACCCTGCCCACACCCAGCCCACACCCAGCCCATACCCAGCCCATACCCAGCCCATACCCAGCCCGCACCCTGCCCACACCCAGCCCACACCCAGCCCATACCCATCCCGCCCCCAGCCCATACCCACTCCGCACCCAGTTCATACCCAGACCATACCCATCCCGCTCCCAGCCCATACCCACTCCGCACCCAGTCCATACCCAGCCCATACCCATCCCGCACCCATCCCGCCCCAGCCCCGGCCCCTGCATCCCGTGCCGGTGCTGCCCCCTGCCGGCCCCTCCCGCTGCCTGCAGCGGTTGCCGCGGCAACCTCGGGCGGGGGGGGGGGGGGGGGGGGGGGGGGG
>JANVCC010000271.1:8852020-8888133 GCA_025345505.1 Todiramphus chloris collaris | reverse complement strand
CGGGGGGGGGGGGGGGGGGGGGGGGGGGGGGGTGGTCCGGGTTGCGGGGAGGGGAGGGGGCCGAGCCCGGCTCCGCTGGGTCCGTCCCGCTGCCGGGGCTGCTCCGGAGATGGGGCCGTGGGGTCCCGGGGCGGCAAAGCCTCAAACCAGGAGGAGCCGGGGCTGGGGGGGCAGCTCCGCTGCGGCGGGACAGCGACAGGAGCAGCCCGCAGCGCTGCGGGGATGTGCCTGCTGCAGGGAGGGCTGGCAGAGCCTTCTCCTTTATCATTACTAATTTTTCGATCTCTATTCGGGCAGAAAACGGAGTTCGAAACAGATTTTTCATCCTGGTTTAGGTATTACCTTCCAAACGGCCGGGATAGGGATGGTACCGGCAGGCATGGAATTATCGACCAAAACATCAGCTGTGGAAATAGCAGCTGTGGAAATAGCAGCTTTATCCACTGATGATGATCCCCCCGGGACAGTTTGGCCAATCCCCCCCATCCCCAGTGACCAGCCTGAGATTTCCACTCCTGCCACATCCGCTGCATCCTGCGGCATTGGGAGCCCGACGGACAGTGGCTCGTGTGCTCCGGCAAGTGACTGCCCCGTCCCTCTTGCCCAAACCGGGGTGCCTGCCACCAGCACCCCCCCCTGCCCGCTGCCTGATTAGGATTCACCTCGCAGACCAGGGCTCCGTTATCCCGGCATCCACCCATCCAAAATCGCGGGCGCTGCAGCAACCATCTGCTTGGCAAAACACACCAGGCCACAGCGGCTCAGCATCCCAGCATGGACCCGCCAACGGGGAGCTGGGGGTGGGCTGCAGAAACCCCAGCGAGAAGGCAGGTGGGCTGCGGGGTGGGCTGTGCGGGTGCCGTAGCTCTTGACCCCGCAGCGTCCGGCTCTGCCGGGAGGTTTGTGCTGGGGAGAGCTCTCCGCCGCGCTACCGTTTGCAAGGATTTCCCCCTCGTAAATTAGTATCTTCCAGCTGTTTCCTTCCACATAAAATCTCTTCTGTTTCTTCTCTTATTGCTTTATATAAACAAACATGAGGGTGACTCGTTCTAAATAAAGTTATTTGTCTACGTAAATTAATATATCATATTCTCTCCTGAAATATAGAGAGCTATTTGTCTCCAGAGAAATCATGTTAAGAGTGACATAGTATAACCCTATTCATTTGCATATGCAGATATGTCTAATTATTCAACTCGCAATTAAAGGCTTGTGTGTCAGCAAATGAGACTAATTAGATACATTTATCTATGATAATCAGCTTTATTACAAACAAAATAGATTTCCCTTCACTTCCCCGGCAAGTGAGATGCGTTGACTGGAGGTAGCCGGTCAAGGGCCCGTGGACTGAGATTGCTGATGGGGTTTCCATCTGCATCAGGGCGGGCAGAGGCACGCGGTAGTTTGCTACTTCTTTCGTGTGCGAAGCACAAACACGTAATTCTTCAGCTGGTTTTGAACTTTCTTTTGAAAACATCCCTCTGGTGCAGTATATTCTCAGCTATAGAGCAGGGCATAAATAATTACCAAAGCAAAAGGTCTGGCTTTTAAGTGATTTAGGCACCTATGTTAAAATAAATCCCATGTGTTTTCTCTGTGGGCTGACACACCAAGTAAGGGGGCAGCGATGATCTGGACAGAGCTGTCACCTTTCATTTAAGGCAGCTAAAAGATCCCTGAGCTGCTTCAAGTTAAAGAAAATGACTGCAGCCCTCACCCAAAGCACAGGCTCATCCCATCCCATTCAGCAACGGCTTAGCGAGGTGTGGGCTGCCGGAACACGGGCTCTGTGGGTTGGTGTTGGGCACTAAAGTCAAGAGGCATTGAGGGGAAAGGGAGAGAGGATGTGCCAGACACTGGCTGAGGAAACCTTGGTGCTTGGGGCAGTGAGAAGGATGCTTTGGGCTGATTATTCCCTACAAGGGGCTCGAAGCTGCAAAGGCAGAGCCTGGTTACTCCTGGCAAAGTTCTGCTATTTTCAGGAAAATATGATTTATTTATTTTCTTTTATCTTTTCTGTGGACTGAACCAAAACCTCAAAATACTCTTCCAGTTCCCCATTTTTTGGCTAATTGCTCAGGCCAACAGAACATGAGGCACTCGATCCCGACATCTGCAAGAGCAACAACAAGCCATCCCCTCTCGTATCAGAGCATTCTGACTGCTTTGCTCCATCATCCAACAGCTACAGAGCAGTCACTTTTCCACAGTTGCTGGGCCTATGTGTGATCTACTGAAAAGAGCACACAACCTCTCGGGACTGGAGTTAGAGCCAGGAATTCCCAAAAGGTGGGAGAGGGTTGCAAAGACAGTTTCTCTGAGCTCCCATCACCTCACATTGCTGGAGGGCTCCCAGCTCCCAGCCCCCTGCTCGTGGGCAGCGCTGGACCCAGGCTCCAAAGGACCAGGGCACGGAGCAGGTCCTGATTTCCTCACTCTTCTGCCAAATAATGCTTTTGGACATCTTTTCCTAGTGCTTTACACTTAAATAACACGAAAGAAGACATCTCAGATGGTGCTAGATGGTGCTTGGAGGGTAAAATGCACTGACATTCTAGCAGGAGGATGGGTTACAAGAGAGAGATGCTTAAACCAATGCGGTGTCCCCAGATTTTTTAATGGCCTTTTCCCAATTTCTCACTTCCCTGAAGAAAGGCACCGAGATGCTTTCCACGAGCATCAGAGTCACTTTTGAACCGTAAAGAATGGGTGAAAAAAAAGAGTTCCAAATCTGTCCTGACTACCGACATCCTCAAAAGCATCCTCATGCGTCACACAGTGTGACACGTGGCCACTCCAGCGTGTATCCACGTTCTCCCCTGCGGGACCCATCTCCCTCCCTCCTGTCATTGTCCTGGCTTACTCCTCCAGCTCAAAACCAGGAAAAGTGAATCCTGGAAATGTTTGAATCAGAAACAAAACCCTCTGGGTTTGGAAATTGCTGAAACAAGGCTTTTTCTTTGCTTTTCCTTCAAGAAATCTGGCCAGAGTTGCCACATTACGTTGGGAAGCAACCTTTGACTTGTTCATCGTAGTGTTACTCTCGGAGTGACGTTTCTCGTGGTCACTCAGGACAATGTTTTCACAACGTGCACACTGCAAATCAAAATAAATGCCTTTTCAGATAGCTCGTTTATTTTCAAAGCCGTATCAGTTCTGGCAGAGCCACAGTTTTTTCCCAGCTGTAACGCACAGTATCGAGCAGGGATTCTTTTTAGGAAAAGTCAAAATTACCTGATTTTATCACTTTCAATCCAATACCTTTTTCTCTTCTCATTTCAGACCTCCAGCAGCAGGGGTTCCTCTCTGTAACTTTAGCTATTGAAAGTGTAGACATTTCAGTCAGGTTCCACAGTCCATGAGCATAAACTGCATTTCCCTCCTTCGAAGTTCCCATGTCTACCTTCCAACGAGAGGCATTATTCTCAGGATGTGCCTCAATACCAAAAAAAAAGGGGCATTTATAACAAAAGAAAGGGATTTATAACAAAGGGAAGGGAAATGGGACAGTATCATCCATGCAGAACAGTGGCTTGTTCTCTTCTTTGTTTTTCTTTCAGGTGGCTTGTGATGTTCTTTGTTTTTCTTTCAGCAAAAGGTGGTGAAGAAGAAAGAAAATTCACTTCTAGTCAATTTAAATATGTTTGAAATCTTTTATGTTTCTATGTTGGGTGAAGAGAGAAACAGGACGGGAGAAAATAAGGAAAAAGAAGAAACCCATCTCCCTCCAGAAAGTGTCTTTTATAATCATCACTCTGCCTCTTCTCTCTGTTCCAGCGTTCCAAGGTTGAAAGATCCCCAGCAGAAATTGTAGGAGCACTTTATAGGTCCACAGCTCTGGGGGAGAGAATTGGGGAGCTTTACCTCTTCAACAGACCCGGGATCCTCTTAGGACCCTCAGTAGGAGCTATGCTTCCACAGGAGCTCAAACTCATTTGCTCTCTGATGCTTATGGCACCTTTCAAAGCCCAGCAGCTTAGGGCACTGGGGGGGCTAGAAATGTCCTTTTTGTTCCGTGTTTCTTTATTACCCAGTTTAGTGGGATCTCATCCATCACTCGGGCTCTTTTCCAGCAACAGCTGACCTCTTCCCTCTTTAACACAGACACTGTAAAGAGAAATGCTCAGGCCACAACCAGGGCTGTTGGTCGTGGCCAGGCTCCCGTTGCCTTCTGCATTGTGCATCTGGCTCAAACACCGCGGGGTTAAATCAGCTTTAGCGTCGAGGGATCGCTGGCAGGAGTACATAAGCATTAGATAACCTTCCCCAAAAAGCATAACAAAATAATAATGGGAAAATGAGGTTAAGTGAAACCATTTAAATAATGTTATAGGCCTGCTTTCAATCAATGAAAGCTGGGAAATTCAATGTCTTCAGAGGCTATCATTTCATTTCACCTCCCTCCACTGCTGAACTTCTCACAAAGCAATGAGTTAAAGACTTAGCAGCAGATTCATAATACCTCTGAAATACACTTTTTCTGTTTAATATTCACTGGAATGGGTGACTTTGCTGGGTTTGGCTATCGAGAGGAATAATAGTTTTCAGTTTCATTGAAGCATACAATATAATTCTATTTTTCTTTTTTTCTTTTTTTTTTTTTTTTTTGATAAAATAATCTGGAAGAAGTAAAGCAAAATGGGAGAAGAAATGATTCTATAGACCCTGTTAATTTTGTAGCCATCATATAAAATAGCAATAATAGCACAATAATCTTTCATTACATAGGGCAGGGGAATATTTGCAATCTTGTACTGTCAAGTAAGAAACGGCTTTAAAAATCTCTGCTTACTCTATTTCAAGAACGCTAACTAATTCTGGAGCAATTAACACTAAATTTTGGGGCCTGCTAAGTAGGAAGCTGACAATTTTGCTGTTCTGAATCCACTTGTTCACTGTCCTGTGCACGTTAAGCCCGAGCTCAGCCCCTGAAACTTCAGAGAGCTCGAAGTCAGACTCTTGCTCTAAATGAGGTGCCAGAACCAGCACCGTGGGTCAGAATCAGGGACCTTGGACTTGTACTCTCCTCACACCTCTGCCAGCACCAAGCTGCTCTGCTCCCCAGCCTGTATCTGGGTGCAGAACAACTGCATCACCGTATTTTAAATGAAAGTAATTGAAAGAGGTGCCGTTCTTGTCCCCCTGCAGGGAGCACCCGTTTAAGCATTGATCTTAATTTCAGGAAGCCGAAGATGGAAATGAACCAACTCCCAAGAAAGCGCCAGGGCATCATCCGAACGGCCGAGCCCTGCTCCTGGTGCCCGGCGAGCTCGTTTGCTGCAGGGCTCCACGGTGCCATGGACTTTTCCTGCTGTCCCCTTCCCCCTGTGGTACTCCCAGTTTTGAAGATGCTCTGGGTTCTCAAGACCTGCTGGTGTAAGTGGGCAACCCTGAGACACCTCAGAGCATACCCCACGTGTCTGCCAAGGAATGCCATGCCTCGCGGCACGGGAAAACCCCCTTGCAGGCACAGAGAGTTGTTTCCCCGTTCGAACGAAGCCCAGCGGGGCACGGCAGAGCCAGGCTGGGAAAAGGCAGGAGGAGGAGGTTTGGATCCTTGCAGAGGTGCCACGGTAGAAAGGAAAACGACGGCGTGTTGAAAACACGGACAATTTGAGAAAGAGCATGAGAAGAAGGGGAAAAAAAAAAAGTCTGCTGCTGCTGCTTCTGCTGCAGCTTTAAATTAAAATGCTGCATCAGCCAGTCCCTCAGGACTTGATAGAAATCTAATTAGTCAGACAATCTGGCACCAAATGTCCTAATTTCCCCAATCCATGTGGGATTTGTGTATTCTCTTATTCACTGCAGTTCTAAATTTCAGCCTGAGCCTTTCTAACCCCTCTCTTTTTTCCGTGCAGACATGGGACTCAAGAGAAGGTGATCCCTATCAAAACCTAATTGTTTTTCATAAACCTTTAATTAATTAGACTCAGGCTCATGAAAGACACTTAAAATATTAACAATTTGTTTAGAGACAAGTGCTGGATGAGCGCCGGCGTCGTATTTTTCCTAAGAAACCCAAATGTAATTAATGTGCAGGGGCGTACGCTCGGTGTGGGGTCTGGGAGGGCTGCTGAACTGGGATTGCTCCCTGAAATGCACTGGGAGCAGAGTGGGGACCGTGGCCGGGCTGTACCGTGGCCAGCACCGCGGCCAGCTCCGCAGGATGGGTGCAGCGTGGGTGCTCCTCAGCCAAGGGTTAAGGGCAGGAGCAGCCTGAGAAAAGCTCCAAGAAGGCATCGCTGTCCCCCCCAGGTTGGCTGTGCGGGGCACACTGGGGACAGCAAACTCATTAGGCAATTAGCCCTGTCCTAGGGGACCAGGAGCTCCTGCAGCAAGGTGCTGAGTGCCTCTGAACCCCCTTGGCAGCCTTGCAGAGTGAGGATCCCAGCTCTACGCAGGATTAAGCTGTTCGGGAGTAACAGATTTAAATTTTCTTTAATTTTTTTTTTTTTTTTCCCTTTCCAGAGCGGCTATGACCTGTCATGTCAAAGCTTTTTATTAAAGTCTCTTAATCCCCAGATTATCACCACAATAGTTCCACAGGCCCGTTCCAGATAAGGCAGGGCCTCATTGTGGAGATGCACATTGGAGTTTTAATCTGCAAATTATTGGCATGCAAGACCATGAGGGGCTGCTTTGCTGCGCTGCCCGTTGCGTCAGGGGGAATTGAATATTTATAAAGAAGACTTCAAATGGGCCCTGCACTGTCTTCCTCCCACACATGTGCGGTCCCTATGTGGCAGAGGGGCCCTGCTGAAAGGAGAGAAAAAAAAAACCCCTTCCGTGCAGCCACGACACACGCGTGGGCTCCCCCTGAAGCCGGGAAGCCTTCGTGGAAGGAAGGTGAGAGGGGCTGGGGGGAAAGGGCTGGTCCCCTCCTCCAAACAGCCCATTTCAGCCACTCAGGATGCGTGATTTAATTGTTAAGAGACGAAAGATAAGAGCAGAGCTGGTGATGGAAACTCTGTTTCTCTCTTGAATACTGGGGGAGGACAGCAAACAGATAAAGTCCCTGATTGGGATCCTTTGCTGACACAAAATATGCCATGTGGAGCGAAGGCTTATGGTGTATACAAAACTAATTAGCAGTTACCTTCTAGATTAAGGAACAACTCGAGCATCTGTTTCGCTGAAGTGAAAGAAGCCCTCTTGAAAACGGCCTGATAGATTTGAAAACATCACCCCGTGGGTCTGGGGGCTCCCAGAGGAGATGCTGGGGAGCCCAGAAGACACCATCCCCTCCCCAGAGTTTTTCCCAGGATGCTGGGGAGCTGGCAGGGGGAGGCAGGACCTGTTGGCTCTTCCCCCCCCCTCCAGGGAAGGAGGGGGGGGTGTTTGTACAAGGACCTTGTCGCACCTCACTGCGAGGGCCACCAAACAAAAATGACCATGGAAATGCTGCATCGATGGGTATCGATCGGCAGCACCGCAGGACTGAGCAGGGTGGGCTGGGCAATAGGCAGAGCAGAGCTCACGGACCTGAGCTGAATGTCCCCAGCTGTGTGGGGGAGGTGAGTTTTATATATATATATATATACACACGTATATATATACACACACATATATTTGTACATACATATATACATACATATATATACACATATATTTGTACATACATATATACATACATATATATATACACACATATATTTGTACATACATGTTCTGCAAGATGACCAGCTCGTTCAGCTCTCCTCGGGAGACCTTCTTGCAGCCTTTCAGTATTCAAGGGCCCTGCCAGAAAGATGGGGACAGACTTTTGAGCAAGGCCTGTTAGGATGGGACAAGGGGTGATGGTTTTAAGCTAAAAGAGGGAGATTTAGACAAGAGAGAAGGAAGAGACTTTTTACACTGAGGGTGGGGAGAGCCTGGCCCAGGCTGCCCCGAGAGGTGGTGGCTGCCCCATCCCTGGCACCATTGCAGGGGAGGTTGCCCGGGGCTCTGAGCACCCTGCTCTAGGTGCAGATGGCCCTGCTCCCTGCAGGGGGGTTGGATGAGATGACCTTGCAAGGTCCCTTCCCACCCAAACCAGCCTGGGATTCTATGATACTGAAATCCCCGCGTGGGGTCAGGCTGCAGCATCCAGCAGGGCAGATCAGTCTCAGCCACGCGCAGCAATTTGAGACATCCTCTGTCAGCAGATGAGGCAGTGGATAGTCCGGGACATGGCTCGCCTCTCAGCGTGCGATCTCCCGTTGCTTGCTGGGCGAGGATGTCTCCCAGTCACTGGGGATCTGGCGCGGGATCTGCAGACTCGGAGTCAGCTCCGGCTCTGCCGTAGCCTTCCCGTACGACCTTGGGCCAGCTGCTTAGGTTTCCTCCATACCTGTTTCCCATCTGTTGGAAAATGACTGGGTATATTAAAGGGTCCGTACAAAGAGGAGGAAACCGTGAGGCTGTTATTAGCTATTACACTGATAGGGCCCAAATGTTCCTATTTTCCGTAACAGCTCGAGAGCTTAAGCAGGCAGGAAAAGGCTTCGGGCAAATAAAGCATTGCCTTTCTGGGGTCTCCTCTCTAAGGAGGGGGGTGTGTCTTCCCTCAGAGCCAGCTCTTCGTGCGTTGTATGAAATTGCAATGCCCACATTTTCCCTAACGGCCTTCGTTCCAGCCTGTGAAATGGCCCCCAATAGCCTTTGGCTCATGGAAACCTTCCAATGTGCTTAATACTACCTGCAATCCGATATTAATCACAGCGTGCAGGTGCCAGAGCCACTGGAGGGAAGGAGAAGGGAGAGGCCAGGTAATTTATCGCCATAGAGCCCCAGCGTGAGCGGTTACATTCGTCCAAAAATGACTTTGCTTTCTGTTTCCCAAAGTTCTTGGGAGCACAAAGCAGGAGAGGGGGTTATCTATGAATCATCTGTCATCTCCAAAGCTTTTGGCTGGAACCTTTCCCTGACTTGCGGATAAGTTTATAAATAAAATGTGGGGGTGGGGGAAGTGACTAATTGAGTGCAATAATTAAAACACGGCTCCCAAAAAAAGCTGAGCGTGTTTCTTCATCCCTCAACACCCTGAGCGAGGGGTGAGAATGCCTCCAGGATTTGCCAAGGGCTCGGGTACCGTGGGGCATTAGTATGAGGAGCAGCAGCATCTGGCAGGATGCAGCAGAGCGTGTTTTCACGCGACGCAGCCGATGCACGGGCAAAATACTGGGTCTTGCCATGCACAGGCCTGCTCTGTGGAGCTGAAACAGGTAATTAGCTCCTGTTGTCGTCCTGTTTGGAGGGACCCATAATAAAGGAGTGTTTAGTGCTGTGAGGAAATGTAAGGCAAGGACTAATAGAGATGGGCAAAGGGCAAAGCTACCAGATTCCCAGGCATTGCTGCCAGCTTCTCCCAGGCATGTGAGGGCACTAAATAAAACTGGTACCCAGCTTGGAAAACTTCCACTCCAGCTATAACTCTTGCAGGGTAAAATACCAGCATTGATATATCCTGCGTGCCAAGTGAAACCATTTGTACCCACTTGTTCCCTCTCGGGTTCAATTAATAACGGCAACTGAAGAAAGCTCGAGCACATTTCCATTCAGAAATCTCCCCAAACTTGGTGACATTTGGAACCACACAAGACAGCTGCACCCTGAGATAAGGTAAAAAAACCAGCTCGGTTCAGAAGGTTGCATCTTTCCTAGGAGCCTGGCACGGAAAGCTGAAAGTGGGCTAACTCTTGCACCCGGTTTAGAGCCGTTGATGACGACTCTTGAACGACGGCTGGATTTCTGTATCGCACAGTGCTTTCTTTCCCTGACGCATGGATCCATCTGCCAACATCACAGACCTAATTAGTGCTCTCTTTTTTTTTTTTTTTTCTTTCCCTACTCACCGGCTAGTAAGCATGTGGCATCTTTCCACGAGCCTATAAATCCTCACTCTACGCAGACACAGACCATATTGTGATGGGCGGGTTACCACCTCGGTGAAACTGGCAGTTGCAGTCGCCGTTCCGTTGAGGCTTAATGTCATGGTAGCCAAAACAAGAGAGACCACCACCCAAAACACAGGCTGGCACGGCAAGGCTAGCGATGAGGTTCTGCTACCACGTCCCCATTCCCTAAGAGCCACACTCACTGCTCCTGGGTCAATAAAATTGTTTAGAGGGCCGTCGTTGAGACTGGATTTGTGGAATGGTCCAAAACAAAAAACCTCCAGAGTAAAGGCTTGGGTGTAAAGGCAGATGGGATTTGTGCAGTTTAATATAGTATAGCAAATGCAAGAGCTAGGAGAAAGAAATGGCAGGGGCAGAGCGAGCCCTGGAGACCCAGCTCTGAGAAAGAAGAATTAGAAAATCCCTTAAATAAACCAGAAAGAGGGTCGGGGCATTTCTGCCTTCATTTCTCCTCCAAACAGAACAAGGCACATCCCCTCCCAGCTCTGGCAGCCCCGCAGGTCAAAAATATTGTGTGAATATGCACTAGAGGTTATTGTTCTTCCCATGCTGGGGAAGAGTTATTTGGAAGCCTCCTGCTGGTGTTAAATTAAATTACCCATATAAATAGCACCGGAGGTGACGGACAATAGATCCCACTGGTTTGCACGCAGGCTGCTCTATAATGGGCTGGAAGGTAGAGTCATTGTAACACGTCCTAAAAGGCACAGATTTAAGTCAGATCTCTTCAAACTTCCACCTGGTGTAAGTTACTTTACAGACCTCCCCCTGCAACGATACCCACCTTCTGCTGTGCAAGAGCCAAGCCTACCAAATACCTGAGGAGTTAGTGGCAACATGCTTTAATTACTCTCAACGGTGTTATTTTTAGTTTTCCACTAATTTTGCTATGGATCCAAGTGTTTACCTTCACATTTCTAACATTTTAAAATAATGCTTCTTATGGGGAAAAAAAAACAAAAAGAAGGAAAAAAAAAAAAGACAAAAATTGCCTGCTCAACAACGACTCTCTTCTGTCTTTATTCTTAAATACCCTTCTTACTTTGCAAGGTTACTCCCCGCCGCTCCTTTTTAAGATTAAAACAAGATGTTAAAACAAGTGAGAGAATGAATTTTCCCCAGGGAGGCTAAAGAAATTTATAGCCCATCAAGCTTACCAGCAAGCAGCATCTCGGGGACCAGTGATGCCAGCTATGTAGATAAAAGCTTGCAATGTATCACGAAGAATATCTATATATATACTGTTCACTATACAGAGAAAACCAGCAATGGCAAAAGGCTTTGCAGTTTTATGTTCTCGGAGGGGTATGGGTGTCATTCCTGGATTGGTACCTACCAAATAAAGGTGGAGATAGGACAAGGGGAAAATTGGAGGCTTATTAGTTAAATACAGAATCTCTCTCTAAGCCAAGTTAACCCCCGACGTAAACCCACTGGAGTCGATGGTGCTACTGGGCAACCAAAGCTAACCTGGCTTTTTTGCTTTGTTTTACACTTATTTTAGAGGAGACAGCCTCTTTTTACATTGCTGGCCAAGAGAGTGTGAGCATTAATAGTCAACTCAAGGCTGTACAGTGCTGCATTGCTGTGAAGTATCTAATTTAGAGCCTTTTTGGGGATGCAGTCTAAGCTGTCTGCAAGGGAAAAAAAAAAAAGAAAGTACAGTGCAGCTCAGAAATTGCAGCAATGTTAAAAATTAGCCAAAAAAAAAGAAGAAGAGAGACAAGAAAATGAAACAACAAAACCCTATCAGAGAGTGTGAAATTCACCTGGATTCCTCCTAAGGGGTTTACACATTTCTGTGATTAGAGTCATATTTATAGGAAAATCTTGTCACTTCTCCTCACACTCTGTGGGGCTGTAAAACACATCACTGCTGCTCTCGTTATTTTTTTTTTTTGGTGGAAGAGCTGCTGAAAACAGGAGAACGTGTGCTGGAGGGACACAACCTGTCGTTCAGGAGGGTCAGCCAGCCCGAGGCTGAGCAGGCACGAGCTGCAGGTTTCAATCACGGGGAGATGCCGACGTCCGTGTGCCAAGGGATGGCACAAAGGGCACTTTGCTGGAACAACGTGAGCCAAGACGCTTTTGGATGCTGCTCCAGAGGCTTTGCCCACTGTTGTGGGAGGGAGCTGGTAAAGGAGGACGCTCTCATTTTGCTTCTGGCCGTGGTTTGCAGGGCTGAAAGGCTGCAGAGAGGAAAGGGAGGCATCCCCTTTCCCACTTAAATCCTGAGTGCAGGATTTCCTCCTGGCAGCAACCCATAAGCAAAGAGCTAGCATTAAAATAAACAAGCAAACAAACAAAGAAAAGCTCCATTAAAACCTGACATCCTCAATAATGGGACCTTTGTTCAGATGTCAACTCAAGAACCTCAAGGATGAATGAAAGAGTTATGAAATCTAGTGAGTGCAATCGCTGCAACCAGTGATTTCCAGGCACATTGTGTGCTGCTCAGGCAGGAGTGGTTGCACGAATAAACAGGAGGGTGAGGGGGAACCAGAGCGAGCGGGAGAAGAGGTAGAGGTAAAATGAAAGAGAAGAAGAGCCCGAGTCTGTGCTGGGAATCTTCCTGCTCATCCAAATTGATATTTGGCTTCTGAGCGTAGCACAAGGTGGCACTGACAGATCTGTTTCTCTTGCTGGGCTGTCCAGTTTTACGTGTTTCGGGCTGCCAGTGCTATGCTGTGAAACCTCACCGAACCCATTTTCCCCAGCGGGAGCTCCTCGGGCAGAAAAGGGGGTACTTCTTTTTCCAGTTGTCACGGGGTTGTGCTGGGCAGCTAATATATATAAATAAAAAATAAATAAATAAAAGCATGCAGAAAACAGCCAGAGCCCTGAACCAAAGATAAAAGCCTAAACAAGTGCACTGAAGTGTAAGGTTAAACGGAGAGGGAAAAGCCATTAGGGACAGTGGAGCTTTGGAATAGAGTAGAAATCATTCTTGAGGAGAAGGGGGTGGTGAAATACATCTTAAAGACAAAGAAACCCGAGTCGGAGAGACACGGAGAGCTACTGTCTGAGCTCAAGACAATACAAATCACCTTCTCTGCTCAAAACTGACTCTGGTTGAGATCTCTAGGTCTAGTAAGATGGTATGCCTCATTGTACACTCCCTTGCGAGGCCTGGCTGCCTGCACACAAACCAGAAGCGACGATGTCACCGCAAAAATAATAAACCAGCAATCGTTCTGTTGGCTTGTCACATATTACGGCTAATTATTTAATTACTCTAATTTAAAGTTTTACTAGATTCAGCATCAAAGCATAAAAATCTAGTGATTGCAGTGTCAGAAAGGAATAATATAATTAAGGTATTTAGTAGTAACATATTAAACTGTTGATTGCAGCGCATTAATTGGCAGAGCTGGTACGATACATAGGGAGTGATATGAAATGAGTGCCTCCACGGGCCTGAGTTGTCTTCTTCCCCAGTGCCATCACTTGCACGTCCATGGGCTGGGAGGTGTGGGTGTGGAGGGAAATCTGAGGAGAGAGGCAGACCCATTTCTGCTGCGAGTGTCCGTGGGGCCAAGCTGACAGCCACACCGTCTCTGTAGCCAGGCCTGAAGCACAGGAGACCAGTCCAGGGAGGTGTCTGGCTGCCATGCCCTGCTGCTCTTTGCCCTGGGGATGTGCTGGAGTACCCCTGGAGCAGCTTGGATGCACACAGACCTCAGCTTCACACTTTCTTCCGCATAGACATACACCCCAGACCGAAGCACTTAAATGAATCAAAGTGCAATTCCCTGAGTTAGCCACCAAATTCAGGAGCAGCTGGGTAGTCAAGTCCTCGAAGCAATAGGCCCTTTAATATGGATTGTGCCCTCCAAAATTGGCTTGCTGGCCACCAGGCAATTAGAAGTAGAGAAATTGTTTCTGCCTGACATAACCTAATAACAGTTCTGGTTTTTTCCTCCGTTGCTCCAGAGCCAGGCAGCCAACAGAGGGAGCACAAATTCCTGCGCAGCGTGACATGCCTGGACTCTGCCATCCCCTCCGCTGTGTTTCACTGCTGATCACGCTGGCACACCGACCAGGAGGCAGTGAAAGGCTCCAGCCTTGGAGGAATAAAGTGCTCCAAGCTCCCTTCCTCTGCAACAGGACATGGAGCAGCTCAGCTCTTCAGAATCCCGCTCCAAGGAAGAGCCGTAATCTGACAATAAGAAAACGAAGCGAGACGTCAGCTAAGAAAAGGCCAGTCTGGAAGGAAAGGATGCAAAACAGTGAGAGAGGATCAGGAGTTATATTTTTAAACTTGAACTCTTCTACAAAATAACTCCCTGGTCACAAAGGGAAAGACAGCAAGATGGAAACGGTATTCAGTGAAACACGGGCAAAACCAGACACACGTGTCTAATAATTCAGAATTCTTTCTTTTTTCCAGCTAATTTCTGTCTGAAAAGAAACACTATCTATTCCTTTTTCTCCCTCAGTAAGCACAGTGCCCTGCTTGCCTTTCTTAGGAGACAATCCACGTTCTCCAGCATCGTGCAAATACACGTCCCCAGCAGAAATGCTCCCAACACCAGTCCAGTTTCCAGACCCACATCCATCCCGAGGCAGTTGGCTCTCCAGGCACCCCAGGATAGTTAGTAAGTGGGTTTTTCTATGGTAAAGCTGTTTCTTTATCCCAACTGGAAATGCCAGTATACACCAGCTTTATCTGAAAGCTATCGATTATTGTCAATATTCACGGACACAGCCAGGTCTGAACTGCTCAGCGTGCTGTGCTTAGAGACAATCCAGCGCCCGGGCGGCCACGCTCGGAGCTGAACGAGCTTTGCAGGGCTTCCCAGCAGCAAGGGAGAGACGCCTGTGGACAGCAGAAGGGCACATCGAGCTGATCCTCGCTGCCGAATTCAGGAGTGCCCCAGCTGGGTGTGACTTCTGAGCCATCCGTAAAGGAGGCATTGTTGCAAGACCAGCAATTTAATTCTCCAAATTAAAAGAAATCGTTTACTTAGGTTTGTGGGGTTGGTTTGTTGGTTTGTTGTTGGTTGGGGTTTGTGTTTTTTTTTTTCCGTGCAAAATAACAGAATTTGAATATATTATTTGAAAAAATACATTTTCGTTTTCCACCTCACTGCATCCAATGATTGTGGTGTGATTATTAAACACTTCATAAATAATAATGTGACATTTTCAGATTGTGCGTCTGATTAAGCAGCCATTCTTCTCTCCCTGACTGCGACCGTGGACAGATGAGATTGCTGCAGACGCTGCAATCTCTGTGGCTCCTTCCCTGGGGATCAGGGATCAGAAGTCGCCCCTCTAACCCAATTAAATCCAAGAAGATATGAGCTGATCACTTTGGGCCAGCTCCAAAACTCACAGCAACCGATGGGGCTTCTTGAGATGAACTTCTCTGAACTGCAGATCTGACCCATGAACGCAGCTTGATGCGTTTTCTAGCGAGGATATTTTACACAGCAAGTCACTTTCTCTGCAGTGGGTAATGATTTTACTCAATTATGGTTGCGTATTAGGAAGCCTGCTCTGAGAGCAAACAAGCAGTTCCACATGAATACAGAACTAAATCCAGGAAGCTGAAAGAGAAGAGAAGACAGGCTTCATCTTGAAGCAAAAAAAGTGAACCCAAGAGATAAATATTCTCTCAATGAGGGACGGGAGTCCTTTGAGGGTCAATGCATTGCAGAGACCCTGCTCAAAAAGTTTACTGAACCTTTTCCATGGTAAAAAAAAATAAAATAAAAAGTATTTATTCAATAAAGAGCCAAAATCCAGTGGTATTTATTCCCTGGTTATTCCAGTGCCTAGGATGCAGCTGTGCCCCTCAGAGCTGTCGTGCAGAGCAGCGCAGATGTCAGTGAAGGACAATCTCCTACCCCAAATTCTCCCTTGCCTACAACAGCAATCAGATGAGTTAATCCCAGTCGGAAAACCCAAATGCTTGGGTTTTTTTTTTCCCCTCAGCACAGTCATCATTTCAGAAAAATGACCAAAGAAATCAGCCCCTCTCTGTAAACCCTCCCAACCATCTGTCTGGATATTACTGACCTTTAATATTATGCAGGCAGGAGGTGGAATGGACAGGATTAAAAAAAAAAAGGCGGGGGGAGGGAGGTGTGGAAAAAATGTCATTGCTGTAACAATGGCTTATTGCATTTGGATAATCTTGCTTCTTGTACTGCTGCTAACATGGTAATCTTTCTCCACCTACTGTATGTCAATAATGCAATAACCTCGCTCTCCCCCTGCATCAATAACACAACAGCCGCTCTCCGCTTTCAGCAGCACTGATGAATTCCAGAATTGCAACAGCTCAGATGGTCCACGCTGGCTTGTCCCTGCCTCCCACCCTCATTACATTTTAATTTCACTTTAAAGACAGTTGCTATCAGCATTGTTTGGCTACAGCCTCTGCAAAACAAGATCAGGCTGTATGTGAACTCCGGAGGTTCCTCGGCTGGGTGCAGGTGCCAGGGTATTTTCTGTCAGCGTTGTTTCTCTGTATATTCTCCGTCGAAAAATTAAGGCAAAATTTGCCAAAGACTTAACTGGCCAGCAGCTCAATGGATTCTCCAGAGAAGCTGCTCTAAGCTCAGCATTTCTGAAAGTCTGTTACTTACGCTTCAGCGTACGGACAGGGGGTCAGATTCTCAGCTCGCTGTCACCATTGCAGCCTTCAGATCTGTGTCGATTACTCTTCTACCGGTCCACCAGTTATTGATTAATAAGTTCTTGTTTAAAGCATAAATGCACAGAAGTGCTCTCCACAGACATGTTGAGCAAATTACAGTTTAAGGGGGAAAAAAAAAATATTAAAAAAGATATAATGACAGCAGCTAAAAAATCATTAAAGACAAGTGATGTGACAGGTCAGGGATAAAAAAGACCCGAAAGCGTAATCAAGTAAGCTTAATATCAGAGAGCGTACGGTAAAAAGATCTTATAAGAGAAGCCTTAATACTACAGTGGGCCTCACACACTGATTAACATCACCTCCTCTGTATAGTCTGGCATGGATGGATTCAAGAAGAAGCTGATAATTTTCAGAAATGCCACTCCTCGTAATGACAGAAGATGAGGTTTTGTGAGTTATGTTGAGAATTATTGGCAAAGGTTAGGTGATTTCCCACTGGTGCTAGAGGGAAAACATTGCTTGCAAATTACCAGCATTTGTCAGTACTAATACCACATCCCCCAGCCACCTCAACTGTCACCATTAATAGGTGTCTTTACAGCAAAAAAAGGGGTGACGATAGTCAGACTTGATCAGACCTTGAAATGAGAAGAGGAGCACGATAGAGAGAATAAAGAAGTGGAAATGTGCTGGCGGTGCCTCTTGCCTTAGCTCCCAGCATCCCACCCAGAGCTGTGTGGGTGGCACTGCTTACCACGCTCTGCCAGTTATCACATTTGCTTCTCTGTTCGCTCTCCTTCCCACCTCTCTTTCATTTGCTGGTCAGATTTTGTTAAGGCTCTTCCATCCTCTCTCTTTCCAGCGACTGCTCTGTTTTCACCTATCTATCAGTAGGACAGGGTTTCTTTTTCCAAGAAGCAAATGCAAGATGCAAATGCAAGGTGGTTTCCCAAGGAAAAAAAAAAAATGCAAGATCCAAGGCAGGAAAGGTTTTCTGGTGCCCGGGTACTGCCAGGACTTGGTCATTCTTCTACCAGTCCCCTGTACAGCCCTTGGGCAAGCAGCACCCCGGATCCCACTGGCAGGAAGCCCACAGCACTGCTCCCCAGGAGGGAGGGTAGGGGCAAGGGTCCTTGCCAGGCTTCTAGGAACCTCTCTCCCACCTGGGCACAGCTGCAGCAGTATCTGTCCCTTGCAGTATCTTATCCCCTGTTGAAACCTTGAAAGCTTTCAGTATCACTTAGATCTCGAGGTCTGGGTGAATCTGGGGAACAGCCCAACGTGCAACCTTGTTTACCTGGTCTGGGAGTGCAGAGCCTCAACAGCCTCCTCAGACAAAAACAATACAGACAGAGGTCTACACTGCTGGCAGGGCAGTAATCATCACCACTGATCAGCAATTCTTGGTGTTTTGCCGAAGGGTTGCTAAGGTATTTTCCCTCCTCGCTTTCCTTCTGTACACGTCATGGCAAAGGACTTGCCATCCTCTCCTCCAGCACTTGAAATTCAGCTCTAGTGACCTGTTTTTGTTTCAAGCAGGCAAAACAAACCGTGACTTTGCTCCCTACGTCTTCATCTTTCAGGCTGTGCAGCCCATGAAACCGGGGCCACGGGATCAGCTTTGCCCCTGAGTTAACGCACGGGCTGATGCGCGGTTTGGTGGCCCTACCAAGGAGAGCACATAAAATACAGACATCTGCTCTCCCAAGCCTTGCAGCACCAGAGGTAACATTAATTTAGGTCGGCCGCAACCAGAGATAAAAATAATTTCCATTTGACTCCTCCTTCTGTCAAACTGAATAAAATATAGTTCCCTTATTCACCTCGCCTGGCCCCTTGGTGATTAACATTAGCAAACGCAATCAGCCCGTGGCCACGTCGCCACTCTACATTAATGCAAAACTGGGGGAGGGCCTTGTCTACTATCAGCACAGGAAGAAAAAAAGCCTTACCTTTTAATGTGCTCATTCTTCACATGGCTGCTAGTGATAAAAGAAGCCATCAAAACAGATGGACAGGCCAGCCTGGGCAGGGAGAGGAGATTTCTGCTGATTTCTCAGGGAAAGAGGAAAACAGAAAAGTCACTCAGTTACCACTATTCACACCCTCAGCAGTTACCACTCACAGAGCAAGCGAGGCTCTAGTAGGGCCCCAGAGAGTCATAATCTTAGCCATCCCAGCTCCATTTCTGTGTGTGCCACTGCAACATCCCCTGCTGCCAGCCCCTCCCCGCTGCCTCGCGGCTGCTCTCTCTGCATCACGGGCCGAGTTCCCCGAGCAGGTCCCGCTGCAGACCCTGCTGAGGAGTATGGTGTTTGGAAAGGGGCACAGCAAAGGGTCTCCACTGGCACTCAGTGTGCAGGAATGCTGGCTAAATTCTGCAGCCTGGCTCACTTGCACGCCCCACCGTCGGCCAAAGCTACTTGTCCTGGAGGCAGGATTATTAGTACTTCAGACGAGGATTTTCAGCCGTTTTTGCCACTGTTGCAGATGGCTAATACACCATGAAGTGCATAATCAAAGGGCCAGACTCATTTCCTCCTCTGCTCACTAGCAGTTAAGGGCAGCCTGACCACATGGCATTCCTCACCGCATCTCCGCTCGGGCAACTTGGAACACAGACACAAACGCTGGTTTTCTGCCCCAAACCCCGCATCCAAAGGTCCAAACTCCCAACAACCACAAACCGGATCGTGTCTGAGGAGCGTTTGGTTCTAGGACTGTAAACAGCCCTGCTGCTGTCATCACTGGGCAATGAAAAGATGAGAAGTGCCAGGTTTAATGGGAAACATCTCATTCTAACCCTGCTGGTTCTGGGGCGCACACCATCCACATGAGCAGACGTCTGGATAATCTCAGAATTAATCATCTGGTTTTGAACAACCTCACTCACCCTCTGTGGAAGCGGGTGACGTGGGACGAGGTTGGTTGCCCTTTGGCACTGGACTGTGGGTGACTCCACACGCAGCGGTGGGGCTTGAAGAACTGTGGGCAGAACCTCAGCCCACGTTTGGAAGGCTTCTTCCTTTAAAAATATGTCCCATGATCCGTACTCGGGTAACAAAAGTCATGGTTGAAGGCAGTTGAATTCATTATTCTTCTCAGATAACATTAAATGCTCAAATACAATATATATTTTTTTCTTTTTCTTTTTCTTTTTTTTTTTTTCTTCTTCTTTTCCTTTCTTTCACTGCACCCTCCTCTTTGGCAAATAGGACTCCCAAGTCCCTTCTGATCACTAATAACATGGGCTTTCATACCAGCCTGGAACAAGTGAAATTTCTTTGACGTCTTAACTTTGCACAAATAGATTTTAATGAGGGAATATCACCTTGCCTTGAGCTAACTCTCTTCCTTTGCTCTTCCAAGGCTTTTGTAGTCATTTCCTTACAACTTAACAGAACATTAAAGTTCCCCAAAGTGTTTGAACACCACATACCATTTCCCCAGGAACTTTGTTTATTCGCTTCAGACTGTCACAGGAGGGACACGCTTTCAAAGATACGATGTAAATCAGGCAAAGGAAGAACATCTTCTGCAGCCCTCCATTGTCCTGACATGGGCTTTCATGTCTGCCCGGGGGACTGCAGACAAAAGCACTTCCCATTGGGTGACAACCAGGGTGATGTTACTAATATAAATAAGGCTCTGAAGTTCCGGTGCACTCAGAAGGGCTGCAGAAAACCCCAAGTATAACTCGAGTAACGTGCACTTGTCGAAGGGATGGGGAGAGCACTAGAGAATATCTAGCTACTTGCCAGAGGACGTGTTCTTGTTCAAACCCACCACAAACTTAATGAAGACAGCAGCCAGAGAAGACATCGGCCCCTACGTTCTGAAATTAGAAGATGATTTGGATCTGGAGTTAGGAGACATTGCTCCTGTTGTCCAGTTCCTCTCCAAGCTCCTCTCTGTTGAGACAACAGACTGAGAAGCCAGACACTTCCCATGCTGTCATTTCGAGAAAGGTTCCCAGCACAGCGAGAGAACATGGGATGGACTTTTCTCACAACAGTTGTCTTCTGGGGTGGAACAAAGTGTCGCTGTGAAATGTGGCAGACCACTGAGATCCTGCGCAGACGTTCACTGAACCCATGAGTAGGATTCAGCTGTCCCCCTGCAAACTCTTCCCTTTGCTGATAATTTCCTGTAATTAAACCATATGTAAAATTCTTTCACTCTGTCAGAAGCAGAGACCTTCTGCTGCCCATATGCCAGAAAGACAAATGAAGGTCAAAGCTCACATGAAGAAGGCAAACTTTCGCTTCTCGATTAAGGAACGGTAAAGACACCTTCCATAAAAGCATCTGCTGGTGCCCAGGTGATGTTTCGCTATACGACTGAAATCCACAGGGAGACACAAGGAGTCCCCAAGAACAGTCAAGAAACGTTTGCTGACCGCAGACTTGACATTTCCAGTTCTCCTACTGGTGCAAGAAGGAGGTGTTATCAGCATCAGGCTTTATCCCCGGCCCAGGTCACTGCTGCTCAGGGCCAGGACTGCAAGTCTGCGAGATGAACTCATGGTGCTGTAGCACACGAGAGAAGGAGTCAGGATTTTGAGTGCTTCAAACTGTCAAAACTGCAATTAATGCAGTCTCTTAAAATACCACAGCAAGGCAGGTTCTCAGCTTATAGACAATTTATTTCCGCAGACTTGCCAGACAGAATATTTTGCAGTTGTCGATCTAAAAACTGAACTGCACTTCAACAAGTGCCACAACAAAAGACTAAATAAGCCCCAACCTTTCGCAGAAGCTCCAGTAAGTCGTTAGCTGATGTGGGTTTTTTTTTTAAATTGTAAATATATAAATAAGGGCAAGAATCTGGAGTTCAGTGCAATAGAAGCAGAAAGCTGATTCAGCAGAACAAGGCGTAGTCATAAAAGATTTATTACGCTTTATCAGCAATATCCACAGTCTTTCTGTGATTAGAGTTGCATTGTGTGTAATTATCTTATAGAAATTCTGCTCTTTGATGTGCTTTATCCACCATGCTGAAATACAGTTCAATTCTAGTGGGTTTTCATGGTTGACTGGAATTTACATTAATTCCTTTGGGCCTGCAGGGCCAGCCTGGTCTGTCACTAGCAAGCTCTTCATAAATATTCATTCATATATATATATATATATAAATAAAATCTACAAAGTTCTAGGCCTAAAAAAATAAGAGGAAAACAAAGAGCCTGACTTTCTCATGAGTGATCTTTGATTGGTATTCCACAGTCCACCCTTTCCTCCCTTTTACCATGAATTAGAGAGTGATTGAAATGTTTACAGTAATTTGCAAGCAGAGGTTACACTCTGCTTCTTATTGAAAATGTCCACGCAAATCGAGGAAATTAATTTCATCCCAGTTCATTAAGCTCGACTTTTCTCAATCAGAAAAATGTTCTCTTTTTATTTTGCTTTTTGAAGTTCACTGATTTTCTCTTCACCCCCCAACGCCCATAAGCAGTTGCTATCAGCCAGAAAAACTACAGGTGTTTGCAGGCCAACCTGTATAAGATGCAAATGCTTAAAGCTCCCTTGGCTTGTCTACTTGATTGTGCTTTTGTGGATTTCAGCATGGGGGAAGTAATCACCTTCAATGGGAGCAGAATCCATTTTCTGCATAATCACTTAATCCTTGGGAGATGCTCAGCACCACGCAGGAAGGGAAAAAGAATGGAGAGCAATGGGGGACAGAGGTTCACAGAGTTTGGGTTTGGTTGTGTTTTGGTTTGGGGTTTTTTTAATAAGTGAAGCTCATTTTGCTCCCCTGTTTGATAACTAAATGGAGGCTACTCTGATTAAATACATCCAAGTAACTCGCAGGATTGTAGCTCTGTGCCATTTCAGGCAGCAGATACAGTTCAAGTGACTGTAGAAGGCACAATTATTTCTGTTTCACATGAACTCACCTCTGTCACCCATCGAGAGGTGCTGTTCTGTGGATACGATTTGGTTTTCAATTCAGTATCCGATAGTAGAAGAGATGGAACCTAAATACCTCTTTTTCAATTGAGAGGTGGAAAAAAGCACAGAACTAACGAGCAGAACTCATCATTCCAAACTGAAAAACTAGGATGCCAGTGGGTCTGACTGCTTCCCAGACCTAGAGAAGTCATGAGAAACCAGTGAGCATGATCCACGGAAACCAAACCGTGCCATCAAAGGCCAGACCTTGTTCCTGCAGGAGCCTCACTCCTTCCCTTCAGCAGGACCAGAGGTGGATCCCCACGTACACTACCTGGACAGCTTCTCAGACTGGAGTGTGATTCTCCTTCTCCAGTGTTGCAGCCTATAGCTTATTCTACAGTCAAACCTCACCATCAGGAACACACGCCCAGCCTTCTCCTTTACAACTGCAGGGAATGTTCCATCATCTACCCATTGATTTCTAATGTGTTCATTGAATTAGATGAGATTCCAGGTCAGTCCAAGGAGGGAATAACATCCTCCGTTACCAACTTGACCTGATCCTCACCTCACAGAACGTCAGGGGTTGGAAGGGACCTCGAAAGATCATCTAGTCCTAGCCAGCCCTTCTGGGTTCATTATGTTCTTCTTTTCAATTCTTCCTATGACAGGTCTCCTGGACAACACAAAATCATCAGCACGCAGATAATTAATTGGTGGTAGCAGTTGTGGCATCCACAAGACCTTGACTTGCTCGTGAGAGAGGGAATTATAAACCCCATTTCCTAGCTGTGCATCCACACTGCTTCTGGAGAGATGAGGGGTGACGGAAGGGAAAACCACCCCAGGTTCTCCACTCCTCTGTGGCTTTTTACCTGAAATGGAGCTGGGTTTGAAGAGCCTTGACACAACGGCACGGGCAGGTTCGGGGAGAAGAGACGCCAGGGAAAACGCTGCGTTGCGAGAAGAGAGGGAGAGCTGAAATCAATACATTCGGGTAAGAATTGAAACAAGTTAAGAGCTCTATGCTTATTAGCTCCTCACAGCAAAATAATCTGCCATTGAAAGCAGACAGGGAAGAATATCAGAATGGCTGTAATGGAACACAGATTGGTTTAATAGTATCAGAAACTCTTTTGAAGGCAGCTGCGTAGCTTAGAGCAGGTGGGTGCAACTCAACAGGGAAGCCTATCTCTAGGTAGAGACTTTGTTGAAGAGAAAAAAAGGGGGGAGGGAGAAATTGAAATTCTGTTGTCAAGTAACATCACGCTTTAATTTCATGCCACATTATGACAATCTGGTCTGTAAGGCACTCCCAGTGTGTGGCTGCAGAGCTGCTGTATTACAGCTTCTGCTTGCAAAGCTGATAGGCCCGGGAGACCTGCAGCCCTCAGCTAATTGTAAACCCGATTAAATAGCAGTGTGAAGAAGTTTGATTAATTCAATCTATCTCCATGCATCAAGACCAGAAACAGACGTGGCATGAGCCCCGAATCTTTGGAGTATCAGGTTCTTTGTTCTTTGCATTTAAAATAAAAATTTTTAAAAAAGAAAGAAAAAATCAAATGAAGCATAGGAAAATAATGAAATTATAACATTATGACACGACAAAACACAAGTGACAATTCTACTTTTCTCCCTAGAAAATCCCCAACCTCCCTGCCTTTAAAAAATCATGCATAAAAACCCATTTCAATTAGCATCTTTATGCGCTTGCCCAGATAAATTACCATACTAATAAACTTCTGATAGACTTTCAGGGGCTGCTTAACCAAGGGCTTCTGATCCAGCTGAATTCATGGTCTCTTGGACAGTACAGATTTGAACCCGATTAATTTTAGTTGTTTCACTTGCAAAGAAACTGTCGATTTGCTCTCTCTCTTCTAAGTGCATGTGAGACAGAGAAAGAGGATGTAAAGAGGGACTGGTCCTGTTAACTGGGCTGGCCTGACTGGCCTTTTGGAAACCACAGCACATAGTGGACTCTGCACCAGGCAGGGCCATTTTGTGCCATCCCCCAGCAATGCAGCCAGTTATTTTACACGACTGATAAATGCCAAGGATACTGCCTTTTGCTCCCTGAAATACTGGGAGGCTGGCAAACAGTATATCCAGCTTATGAAGTCATGTGTTGGCAGCACAATTTTGACCAAGCAGAGCGTGAATGTTATCACAGAATCATAGAATAGAATGATGGAATGGTTTGGGTTGGAAGGGACCTTCAAAGGTCACCTAGTCCAGCCCCCCCTGCAGTGAGCAGGGACATCTGCAACCAGAGCAGGCTGCTCAGAGCCTGATCAGGCCTGGCCTTGAATGTTTCCAGGGATGGGGTCTCCACCACCTTCCTGGGCAACCTGTTCCCATGTTCCACCACCAAAGAGCTTCTTCCTAATGGCCAGCCTAAATCTACCCTTCTCTAGTTTAAAACCACTGCTCCTCATCCTATTGCTATTCTTAGGGGACATTTGTATTTTACATGTTCCTATTTGGAGACAACTGCAGCTGGACATCCTTGAAGTCTTTGGGTCTTTTTCCCCACTAGACAAGGGTCTTCATACTTCATACTTTTCCAGCACCAAAGGAACTGAGGGATTTTCCCACACTCAGTCTGCAAAGAGAAGAGAGATAACCAGTCGAGCTGCTCTTTGACGGTTTTTTTCAGTCTCTCACTACCTCCAGAAACCAAGACAAGAAAAGGTTCAAGAAGGAGATGCTCATTTCTGTGTCTCATGAAGGGACCTGCAGCCGTGTGCCTGCCGCTCCCTTTCACTCTCCGCTGCACGTAAAGCCGCTTAGTTCCTACGGCACCGCGCATTAATCGCGGGAGTTCGTAATGACGCCGGCAACACGGCTGTACAAAGAGTAATATTAGATTATTTCTGTTATTCATCAGGATCACGGTTGGACAGAATCCTCTTAAATCTACCTAAAGTGGCTTCCCATGGATGCTAGTGCTACCACCAAAAAAAAATAATATATTATGCACACACGTATAGCTTCTCGGCTCCCCACCAGCTGCTTTTTGTGTACGATTATAACATACCTGCGTGACCCTTCTCGATTGAATATGGCTTGATGGCGGAAGCCGAGCAACTGCGGTACTCAGAAGCCTTAAATATTTCAGAAGCCTTCTCCCTCCTCTTCTTTCGCTCCACCACTAGAAGTGTAGAAGACTTCCCAGGCCCCATCACACTCCTGGAATGCATTCTCTGAAAAAAAAAAAAAAAAAACCCACTGAACCTCAAATTATTATTCCATGGTGAGAAAAATCAGTGAACAGTAGAAAATGACAGTTTACCCAAGTGGAGGTGAAAATGCACTTTCTCCTGTACTTAAGAGAAATAACAGCTTTCAGCAAAGATCTAAATCCTAGCAACAAGCACTACAGAAATGCAAAAAGGTCATCTCTTTGTTAGGGAAAGGTTACTTTGCTGAACACATACTTTAGAAAAAAATAATCTACTAAAGGAAATTAAGCTTGGCAATATTTCTGTTGTATTTGCACGAGTAGAGAACAGATCTGTGCACTCGCTTTCGGCGCAAGAATGAGAAGGAAGGTTGATTATAATGACTAGCTTTCTTGCAAGGAAGAGAATCAAAGTTGTGTTTTAAACAAATGGCTCTTTAAAACCAGAATTTGGGCTCTGCTGAGCAAAGCTGACTAGTCATCAGCTGCAAATTCACCTGGATGGCAAGAGAGAGGGGCTTTACCCACCCTGCTAGGAATGGCCAGAATGATGAGTGCTTCTGCTCCCCTGATGCAGTCAGGCAACTTCTTCCTTGTCCTTATCCTTTAGCCAGACCAGCATCTGCCTTGGCTGCAAAAGCACTTGGGGTAAAATTCTGGTTCCGGTGAAGATCACAGCAAAGCCCTTTTGGCCTTCAAAAGAGAGAAAGGACCCCAAAGTTTGGGAGATGGCAGGCCCCAAAGCCAAGAACGTCCTGATTGATCAGACAAGCAGGCAAGTGGTACGGAGAGAAACAAAGGCACAGCAGGCTGAGTTGCATAAATCCTCATTAATCAGGAAAGTATATAAGAATGTGTTTAATTTTACTCCTAGTCAATAAAGTGAGAGGCTCTGCAAGCCAGATTGGGTAAGCTGCTCTTCAGAAAGAATCATCACAAGGAACAGAGAGGAATATGATGAAGCCAAATGTTGGGGGGAGAAAGGAAGGAACACATAGCAGAAAGTCTCTCAGAAATACCCATAGTCTTGTTCCTGCAAAGGACACCAATGAGAATACAATAATTTAAGGGCTACATGAAATAACTCCAAAACACTTGAGCCCAATAGAAGGATACTGGTGGGGAAACCGAAGCAAGGAAATGTCCACAGGGTTTATTATTCTGGTCTAGATCCATTTAATTCTCAGTACAACATCATCTCCCCTTGACCAAGCTCCATCTCTAAGAAAATGACTGTTTAGAAATGACCATGTTTAAAAAGACATGTATAACAATGGTCTAGGCTTCTTCTCCAGGTCTCTTCCTGCCTTTGGGTGAAACTGTCCCACTGAAATCAGTGGGAAACTCCTGTTGACTTTATTGGGAGCAAGGATTACATTGTCTTCTGGGAAAATACAAACAGTTTTCTTCAAAGCCACCAAACAAGGGAGGATAGAAATCTCTGGTCAATAAGAAGCTAAGGCTAGGAAGATAAAAATGCAATTCTATGTCACCTTGGAAAGATCAACTTCATTTGTCATGTGGTGTTTATTCAGCAGAACAACAACTGCATTTGTGCTTTTTAAAGGGAAATGAAAGAAGAAAGTAGCAGGAGGGAGGAATGGGGGAGATCTGAGCACAGGAATGTACTGCCACTCCAGCCTGCTATCATTAAACCACATCAGAACTTCATAATCATGGTGTTTAATTAAACAACAGAGGCATGGGTTTATGCATTAATAATGAGGCCTAGCACTTTAGCATGTCAGGCTAAATACAGTTTTAAATTAATAATGTAGCACCGCAGCATTAGTGAGAAAATGAAATCTTATTAACAACTTAATAAAGTCCCTTATTTGCTAAAGTTCTAGCTCTCGGGGAACACTGTTATAGCAAAGCATTTGTGTCCCTTAAGGGGGCAGATGGGAGGAGGTGCTGCTTTCTCACACCCTCCATAATTCCATTATATATAGCTCACGTAGTCACTAAATATTGCCTAGCATCTGCCAAATACTGCCGTATGTTGCTTCTAAACCTAGGTGTGATGTGCTGGGTAATCTGCACACGCTCTTTTTATACACCCAGGAAGGGCATTTACTCTTTTTTTTTTCCTATTACTGTACCATCTTCCCAGGCAACACCAGAGAACATGGACAGGGCCCTAGCACTATCTACAATATCAGTGCTCTACATTTGTATATGACCCTCTCAGACCCTAGGACTGCAAACACTGCTGTTTTGAAGATGAGGAACTGAAGCACAGAATGTAGCTGAGAGCGTGAGGAATCACAGAAAGGAATTGATTTACTGTGCCTTACAGGGTTACCACCCATCAGCTGATCCCTAATAACTATCTGGATAAGCATTCTTGGGCCCCTCTCCAATTTAGGGTGTTTTCTTTCAGAAGAGACTGAGAGCACACATGATTAGGTACTCCAGCTCTGCCGAGAGGCACTCACTTGTTAAGCCACAGAAGCACCAGCACTTTATAACCAGGGTTTCAAAAGCCTTCAGCCTCCTGACTCCCACTGATTTCAAGGGCCTAGGCCACCTCAGGCATACAGGTAAAAGACTAAAGACTGAAGCCCCATCTGCTCAGCCCTACAGTAGAATCTGAAGCCCAGGGCCAGGCTTCCATTTGTCCATGTCTGGCACAAATTTATTTACCAAATTCCTTTAAGTCCAGAGAAACTATTCTTTTCCCTCTCCTCTACAGGCAGTCAGCACTTCTGCCATCCAAGTAAAGGGGTATCTCTCCACAGGCTTGCCCATCATCTGTCTTGAGAGTCCCACTGGGCTTGCTTTGCTGAGGAAACAAGAACAGGCTACGGGACCATCGTGAAAAGAGTAACACAGGGACAAGATCCAAAGCCAATGAGATGACTTCAAATGGTTGAGCATTAAGGCCATGAAGAGCTGACAGCAGCAAAACCACAACCAGCCACGGCCACTAAATTCAAGAGAGATCATAAAAAAGGAAGATGAATAGAGACAGGAGCAGATGAGGTATGTCCAGCTATAATTCTGCCAAAGAAGGGCTTCTTTGGGATGTAAAACACCGATCGTACATCTTGTGCAGCTTGAAAGCTATTGGATTAGAATGGAAATCAGCCAGCGACACCACTGACTGCTGCAGAAGGGAGAGGAGAAAAGCAGTGGGCCAAATCCTGCCTTTGGTTATGCTCGTGGGTTTCTAGAGCTATTGCCTCTTCCTTCTTCTGTTGTCTCCACTCACTAATTCTGCTCTGGATTTATAAGTAACTTCTTAGAGGGCTGGGAGAGAATGTGAGTGATGGGTAGCAGACACACGGACACATCTGCAGCCTTTGGATAACACCCTAGCAAGCTCCCTTCTCATGGTAACAACTCCTTAAAACAGCATGGTCTGCCATATTAAATACCTCCAAACTTTCATTTGCATTTTCCATGTGTATCCTGCTGCACAGAGAACAACTGACCTTGCAGGAGTTGGATGAGAGGTTCTCATTGTGGCCTTTATTTCATTCAGTTACTGCCCAGCTCTCTGGAATGAGCGGGAAGATGGGGCAGAAGGATAACTGCAGTTCTCCCAAGGGAGCTCCAAGCTTTCCTTGCAGAGCCTGCACATAGCAGGAGTCCTGATCTGCATGCCAAGGTTGCCTGCCTGCTCCTCTCCTGCTTCAGACACACAGGAATGTGGGCTCCACCTGGGAACCACAGACTTCATGGGAAGTAGCAGCCTGTGCAGTGTTTGTGCAAGTGAGAAGTCTAGGACGTAAAAATCATCTTGGTGTGTCTTGTCTTCAAACTCCTGTGTTAAATAATAGATAGAAACCTAATGGAACTGAGTACAACTGCAGGATGCAGTGTAAGTTAAGCCAAAGTAGACCAGCATCTTCCCCCTTACTTCATCATCAGTGAGTAAATGGGTCACTGGTGAATGGGATTTAAGTAAATCTCCATCCTTTTTATTCTGTCATTATACCCCCCCCAGCAATGGTATGTGGCCCAAACTCACATACCTCTGCTACAAAACACTTAATAGAAATATTACAAATTATCTCATCAAAACCCCTGACGTTTCTACTCTGAGCTCAAGTAAACTTGAGGAAACAAACTTTTTCATTCTAGAAATCCTTCATTTGCTTTTTAATTGTGCAGTGGGATGCCTTGGGATCTGGTCTTTTTCTCCCCCTTTTTTTAATTTTCTATTTATTAATATTTAATCTCCACACGGTGAAGAAGAAAATCATTTCTGCAATAACATCAGAATGGGAGGGTTAGAAATCAATAGCCAAGCTCTCACAAGACACATTCAATCCCTTCTTAATCCATTTCCGACTGCTCCCCTGTCTTATTAGAACAGCCAAGTTTTCCCGCACTCATTAGGGTGGGATATTCACATTGCAGGCAGGCACTGAAAGCACCCAGAGAAGCAGAGACCTCCTGAGAGGCAGGAAAGAGAACAGCACATTTGTCTTTGGGAGGGAAGTCTAGACCTTATTCTGAACCTAAATGCCTACTCTAAAACTCTTCTGATAGAAAGCCTGGCCCCATTTCTGTGAACTGTCACACATCCCACACCCACTGTCAGCCCTGGCCCGCACTGGAACATCTTTCCATTCCAGTTTTTTCAAGGCCATGTCACACCCCAATCTCTCAAGGATCTCCTTCTCTAGTGCGTGGGTCAGTTCTGCAGAGGTGGGAGAGCCAAAGGGGCATTCTCCATGGGAGAAGCCAGTGTCTTAGACAGCAGAAGAATCCCCTGCACCTTCCCTAATACCTCTAAGACCTGAGGATGTGACAACAGGGACTCATTCTTATGCTTGAGCACAGAAACCAAAGCCCACAACAGCCAGCCTGCACCAACCTGCCCGTGCACTCACACTCCCACGCCATGACCATGCAGTCAGTCAGCCCATCCTTTCCTCCTGCATCCTACTGCTTCCATCAGCACTTGGCAAACTAAGCACTTATGTGTGGGTGTCATGCAGCTCCCTGCACCAGGACGGGACCATAGAATGGCTATCTCCTTTGCTCTGGAAAGGGATCTCTGAAAATACAATCTTTCCCCTCTCTGTGCAGGGCTCAATAGCCACGCATCCCTTTAACAGAAGCAAGTCTGTAGAGACTGTGAAGGAAGAACAGAAGGAGGAGACTGGGATGTTGAAGAAGCCAGAGTTAAGCACTCTGTTTCAATATCCAGTATCCCATCCGCAAGTTTAAACTGGAGCTAGACGGGCAAGAGAGGAGCGTCTGCTCTTGTAAGGGGCAGGAGCTGCTGTGGCACATCCCAGGCTACTCCAGCGTGGTCCTGTCTCCCCTCCCAGTGTCTGCTGTGCCAGCCCTACCACTTCGCGGTGGTTCTGCTCCCACCCGAGCTGTGCCGGAGTTCCCGGCTGCCTCTGAGCCCGGCTGCTGCAAGGAGAGACTTTGCCAGCAGAGGGAACTGCAGACCAGAAAATCTCTTTCCACGCTGGCACAAGCCCCGAAGCCCACAGCTACGCAGCATCTGGCCTCTCCTGCCTGGGAGAGAGATGTTTCAGGCTCTTGTGCTGGTGCTTCTGACCAGTTTGGTGCCGGTTGGTTTGGTTGTTGAGAACTGTGTGCGTACAGAAACTGCTACAGACATCCATCCTAACGGGAAACCACTTGAAAACTCTCTGTTTACTCGATGAAAAAAACCATCATCCTCCAAATCCTTATACCCATCTTCTTGCTGCCACCTAGTGAAGAGGAAAAAGTATGACCGAATGACATAAGCAGAGCAAAACCTGGCCCAGAGGCTCGTGCTTGCTAAACAAACTCTACTTTGAATAAACTGCTCCAAGACAACCTTCCAAGTTGCAGAAAGATCTTCCCCTTCCCTGTTGGAAGTCTCCTTCAGAAAGCACCTAGAAGGGGCAGCTATTGACAGAGGCCTTACTTCATCATCACTTGTGTCTGAAGAGCAACACAGTATTTATTGACCATTTTGTTGTACTCTTTGGGCTGCTCTTACCAGCTGTAGGAGTCGTGGTGGTCTTTGTAGGACCAGACAATAAAGGAGGATTTCACTGTCTGTTATACCATCACGGATACATAATTAATACAGCCACTATGCTGAGGAGGATCATAAGCATAGACTCTTCACACACCCACCTAATTTCTTAGGCAGGGTTTATAAACAGAATCAAACTCCTTGTTAGTACCTGAACGAGCTGCAGGAAGGGCAGAGAACAGAAGTCTTATATCCAAAGCCCTGTGCCCTAGCCATAAGATATTCTTCCCTCAAATAAAAATGGTATGTTCCTGCAACACGCCAGGATTTTTTTTGAGAGGAGAACCTCAGCTGAGTGATAGACAAGAAGTCAGCAGAAACACCAACACTTCAGCAGCTCCAGCTCTTCTCCTGTCATGCTTCAAAGCGACAGCCATGGCCTCTACCTAGTCCAGACCTATCCACGTTTTGCCAGACGCCTGCCGGACTAAGCTCTGCCTGCTTTTCCCTGCCTTGTTTTTTTGTCCTCTACCCACCTACCATCTCCAAATTGCCAGAGCCAGCACAGTATTGCCAGAGCTTCTGCTTCTTCTACCTGCTTCTTCTTGCTGATTTACTGCTATTACACCCGAGGGAAGAAGTTTTATAGAAGGCCATTAAGGCTCTCCATTAAGGAGAGTGTGACCAGCAGGTTGAGGGAGTTCAAGAGACAAGGAGCTACTGGAGAGAGCCCAGCAGAGGCTGGGAAGATGCTGAGGGGCTGGAGCATCTCTGTGCTGGGGACAGGATGAGAGCCCTGGGGCTGTGCAGCTGGAGAAGAGCAGCCTGAGAGGGGAGCTGAGCAATGCTGAGCAAGAGATAAAGGGCCCCGGGGGGCAAGAGGATGGGGACAGATTCTTGCCAGTGATGCCCAGAGACAGGACAAGGGGCAACGAGCACAAGCTGGAACCTAGGAGGTTCCGTCTGAGCAGAAGGAGAAAGTTCTTTGGTGTGAGGGTGTGGAGTCTCCTCGTCTGGAGAGATTCCCACCCCGGCTGGACCCTGCGCTGCCGGGCTGCGAGCCGGGGCTCTGGAGGAGCCGGTCGGTAGGTGTCAGCACGGCACCGCGCTCCGCCTGCAGCCCCGCAGCCGGCCCCGCAGCCGGGCAGGGGGATCGGCCCTCGGGGGCTAAGGGGGAAGGTTTGCCCGACCCCCCCCCCGTCCTGACAAAACCCGTAAGTCTAGAGCGCATTGGCCTCTCTTAAGCCTCCTTCCTTGTGATCTTTTCAAGAGATTTTGGGTCCAAGGAATCAAATCATTGACGCTGCCCATTATTTATAAAATGTTTGTGACTTGGAAGAGTCTTAGTAAAGGTGCAAGTCCTGCCTTGAGGAGCTTACAGTTACAATAACTACTGCAACTGGAGTGATAGCAGCCTGCTATTAATTATTAAATATTTACACCAAGTTTTGAATATGTAAAACAGGAAAAGAAAAAAAAATATACCCTCTTTAAAGCTGGCAAATACTCTGCAGCACCTGATAAATCTATTTCTTATCGCATATATCCATTTTCCCCCAAAGCACTTGGAAGAGATTTTATTTTCTGCCGTATTCTTCTGTATGAATCACTCCCTTCTGCTGATTTTTTTTGGTCTTCCTTTCTTGTTGTTCTAGCCCACCACATCCAAATTCAAATCTGGTGTTGCTGTCTCAGTTTTCAGTGAGAAACCAGGTTGAGTACTTTCAAAGATGCATGTTCACAGCTGAAATTTGAGGGTGAAGTCCAAAACAAATTCTTCTGTGTGAAATTTTTGGTGGCACATTAAACTTGACTTGATTTCAGATTCAAATTATCTCTCTCAGCTGTGCATTTTGGAATTGCATATAAAACAGCAAATCCTTCTGCTCTGTTCTCATGTAGTTGATACACCTCCCAAGCTGCACCTCGCTGTTGAAATAACCCTTGAAGAACTCATCTATTTCGGAAACCACTAGAGAACCTGCACAAAAAGTGGTTACTTCTAATTTTCAGCCCGCTGCTTCTTCTGATATTAGCCTTGTTAGATGCATATGACACGCTTAGAAAGCCAGCAGTGCTTATAACATGACTTTACAACCAGAATTCTGAGATGTTCTAACACTGCTAGTCCTTCTCACCGCAAGATCTCAACACGTTAACAGAAAAAAGGGAAATCATTTCTCACAGGGGACAATCCTGCATTTAACAGTCCCTGCACAGCTTCCTCGTTAGGATGATTTATGCCAGTGATAATTCTCTAGCACCACCCTCCATTTGTCTATTAGCACTTGGACTGTGGGATGGATTCCAGAGACGAGCAGAACTTACGCTGTGCTCACCTGTATTTGAAAGTCACCAATGAATATACACAGTGATGTGTCCCAGGAGTAGTTAAGTGGTCGAATTCTCATAAAACAATTAAGTGAGTAAAGCCAGTAATCGGTCTTCATGGTCTGATAAGCCCGATAAGGGTAACCAAACAGGGAGGTGACAATATTGTAACCTGCTCAGACACTAGAGGCGAGAGAAGAGAAGATCAGTGAAGAGTATAATGGTCAAACCCTGTGCATGCTCCGATGGCCAGGCTTGGAGAGCAGCTAGTTGGGTGCGCTCCGCTGCTCTGAAATGCAGAAACACAACCATACAGACTTACGTTCACCGAGGAAGGGAACGGCCACATTCCAGGCAGCAGCCCTGCAGGAGGGGTGAGGATGCACGTGTCACTGCAGATCTCAGCACTCTTGGCTCTGATGTGGAGAAGGAAGAGAGACAAGCTCGTCACTTCACGTTAGTGCATTGCGTAAAGGGAGGTGATGGGAAGAGGACAAGCTAACTACGCTTCGCGGAGGGCCTGGTAAAAACAAAAGGCATTCTGGAAAAAGCCTCGTGTCGCCTTAACACCCAAGCTATTTACTACAGCAAACAACCTACCAGGTACATCTGCATCAACTGGTTGCATCTGCCCGTAGGCAATACCCACCTGCTCGCATCTGGATGTCACCACACAGGATTCATCCTATCCTTTCTAAGCAGACACTTGAGGGGCCTGGACCAGGCACTTGTCGTGCTTGGAAAAAGCCTGATATGGCCTTCTACTATCTTTATACCAAAACCCAGTGCTGTGAAGCTGCCTCAGAAGTCTAATAAAAGAAAAAGAAAAAGAGGGAGTGGGACCTCTTTTGATTGTCCTATCATCTCAATGCAGGAATACAGGACAAAGCATCCTGATTATCCTTCTCTATGCAGCTCCAACCTTTGCCAGTGGCTACCTTGGATTGTCCTTGAAATTTCTCCGTGGGTCAGACATTCCACCAGCCGTGACACGTGATGATTCCTCACACACTGCAGGTCACGGTGCGGAGTGGTTTGTTTCCTTCCCAAGCTTAGCGCTCAGTTACTGGTACCCACAACTGGGAAGGGTGGAAAGTCCCTTCAGAGCCATCTTGAGTCACCAAGGATCAAAGTCCTTTCAGGAGAACATGGAAGGAAGAAGCAAAGTGGGCCTCTGAAGAAAATGGAAATAGATGGGGCCTTTGCCTGAGAAATCTCTCTGCACAACAGGTGCCTCCTCTGTCATCCTCACCTACATCAAACCAGCCTGGTCAGCAAGCCATGCCCATAGCTGTCAAGACCTTGCATTCCTTTGCCTCCCATCGTAACACGCACCACAAGTGGCTTCTGGTTCCATGTCTGGAGCAGAGGAAACTCCTCACCTCTCCAGTTTTCCCTGGGAATGACACCAGAAAACTCTCCAGAAACTATTTTGGTTCCCTGATCTATTCTTGATTTGCTCTGGGGCTAACAGGGGCTGGGGTGAGCAACAGTCTGAGGCACATTATTTGCTCGTTATTTTCAGAAAGGGAAAGAAGCAAATTGGCAGGGCTGGAGCTCAGCCTTCCACCTGCACCGGGCTGAACCTGCACTCACCCTTCCATCCACCTTAGACACTGCGAGCCAGAAAATGTACTACAAAGTCGTGTTTCCCTGCCCTTCCAGCATCCAGGGACAGCTTCAGTAAAGCAGAGGGAGCTTTAGAGAGATTGCAAACCCACCCGGGCACGATGCCGGGCCCCCTGCTCTTGGGTGCCCCTGCTCGGAGCAGGGGGGTGGCACCAGATGCTCTCCAGAGGGCCCTTTCCAACCCCACCACGCTGGGATTCTGCCATTCGCTTGGTGCTCGGCAGCTTCTCCGCTGCTGCCTTGTCCCAGCCAGCAAACACGAGCTCCAGGAGGGCAACAGCGGCTCGTTCCGACTCCCGCTCCCTTTTCACGGCTCTTTTCTCCCGACGCTCCTCAGGCAGCGCCTCCTTTCATTGCCGAGCCCCTACCGAGGGGTCCCCAAGCGCCTTCCTCGGGCCCCGCCGGGGACGCCTTGTCTGCCGGAGAAGGGGAGGGGGGAGCCGCGGTGGCGGGGCGAGGGGAGAGGGAGGCCGGTCACGGAGGGAAGGGAAGGGCCGGTCACGGAGCGAAGAGAAGGGCAAGAGCAAGAGCAAGGGCAAGGGCAAGGGCAAGGGCAAGGGCAAGGGCAAGGGCAAGGGCAAGGGCAAGGGCAAGGGCAAGGGCAAGGGCAAGGGCAAGGGCA
>JANVCC010000271.1:8806779-8852010 GCA_025345505.1 Todiramphus chloris collaris | reverse complement strand
GGGCAAGGGCAAGGGCAAGGGCAAGGGCAAGGGCAAGGGCAAGGGCAGTGTCAGCGGCAGCCCCGCTCCCCTTCCCGCCCGCCACCGCCTCCGCCGCCGCGGCCCCTCTGATTGGGCGGCGGGGGAATCCCGGCGGGCCCCTCTCCGCGATATAAGGGGCGGCGGGGGCGGCGGGTCCTCCACTGCCCGCCCCCAGCCCGGGCGCAGCGCGGAGCGGCGGGGCCGCCTCCTCCTTCTCCTCCTCCTCCTGCTCAGCGCCGCGGCAGCGGAGCTCGGCTTCCCCCCCGCCCCCCCCCCCCCTTTCCTCCTCCTCCCCGCCAAGGCGATGGCCGAGCTCAAGTCGCTGGGCAGCGAGGCGTACCTGGCGCTGGCCCCGGGCTACGGCCCGTCGGCTTTCGGCTACGGGGCCGTGCGCGGCGGCGCGGAGGGCCCGCGGGGGAGCTACCCGGGGGGCGGCGGGGCGGACTTTCACCCGGGGGCGCTGGGCAAGTCGGCGGAGAGCAGCGGCGAGCAGAGCGGCGACGAGGAGGACGGCTTCGAGGCCGGGGTGAAGGGCGGCGCGGCCTTCGAGCGAGAGGGCAAGCTGAAGGGAGCAGCCCTGGGCAAGAAGCCCAAGGAGCAGCGCTCGCTGCGCCTCAGCATCAACGCGCGGGAGCGGCGGAGGATGCACGACCTGAACGACGCCCTGGACGGGCTGCGCTCCGTCATCCCTTACGCCCACAGCCCCTCGGTGAGGAAACTCTCCAAAATCGCCACCCTGCTCCTGGCCAAGAACTACATCCTCATGCAGGCGCAGGCCCTGGAGGAGATGCGGCGGTTGGTGGCCTACCTGAACCAGGGCCAGACGCTGAGCACCCCGCTGCCCGCCACCCTCAACCCCTTCGGACAGTCGGCCGTGTACCCCTTCGGCGGGGCGGCCTTGCCTGGCTGCCCCGAGAAATGCACTGCCTTCACAGGAGCCGCCTCCGCCCTCTGCAAACACTGTACCGACAAGCCTTGACTCCTGGCTTCTTCGGGCTTCTTGGGGTTTCTTTTTATTTATTTAATTTTTAATTAATTCTTTTTTCTTCTTCTTCTGTGCACTTTTCTTTCCACTGCCATCAGCCCCGGCTTCCTACCATCAGTTAAGTCTGGGTTTTCTTTCTTTTTTTTTGTTCGCTTCTCTAAAATAACCCCACCACCACCACCCTCCCTGCACCCCGTTTGGAAATATTTGGCAGTTTACGTGGACTAAACCCCCCCCCCCCCCCCCCCCCCCCAAAAAACACCCGCTTTCAGATTTGTTTAGCTTACCCCCCCCTCAACATACAGCTTCATCTGTAGAGTTATTTCCTTCCCAGCCTGTTAGCGGGTTGTGAGCATCGTGTTGCTTTTCAGCTCGCTCTGATCTACAAAGTTTTTGAGCGGTTTTTATACCAAACTGTAGCAAGAGAGGGACAGAGATCTGGAATTGGGAACCTCAGTGAGTTTTCTTTGGTATGATCAACATGGGTTAGAAAACAGCTTATAAGAAAAGCAGAGGAGAAGGAAAATCTAGCTGCAAAACTATGCAATGTTTCAGAATCAGGAGGGGGGGGTTCCTCTATAGCCAGCTGGGGTTGGACAGCACCCACAAAGCCAAATTAAAGTGTCATTTGGTCAGTTCATGGCAAGAGGATGGGGTGGGGGGTGGAAGTTTGGTGCTCTTGATAAAACAATAGTTGCTTCAAAATAAGATGCTTTTCTTTTTGGTTTTTTGCTCTTAAGAAACAAAAGAACTAAATGAACCCTTTCTTGAACTGAGAGGAACCTGTGATTGTATGCTAATGCTTTTTGCCTGTTTCTCAGCTTGGTTTAAGTTTTTCCAGATGATTTTTTTTTTCCGAAGTCGTTGCTTATCATGACAAGCAAAGCAAAAGGTCACTTAACATATTTATATGTATTTATAATAAATAAAAGACATGAATAACCACTTTTCTCTGTCCTACATGTCTCTCAAACCAGCAGGCAGCCAAAGCAAAGCCCCTGCTGAAGGAAGGGAAAGCAAGAGAGGGACGCAGCAGGGCTGAGAAGTTAGGTGAATAATCGGAATACTTGGGGGGGAGAAAAAAAACCCCAACTTGAGGGTGTTTGGCCTCTAATCAGCAGGGATTGGTGCTTTGGTTTTTTCCTCCAGTTACTCATGAATTGTGAGCACACAAAAAAAAAAAGGTTTTGCCTGACATTAAGAGTTAAGGAAGTAGAGATGTAGCTTGTGTGTTTGAATGCTGGAGAGTGCTGTGCCCTGCAAGTGATGTTTCAAAGGGGTTATTAGAGCACAAGCTTGGCTCTGAGCACACCCGTGGAAAACATGGCAGGGAAGGAAATCGCTTGAAGACTCTGCTTAATCCCTTTGGCTTGGTTTTCTGTTTTACCTACAGCTTGATCCTAGACCTGCATTTGGGGTTTGGACCGCTTGATTTCATGACTTGACTAAAAATCTCTTGCCAAGTATCGACTGTGTTAGTCCAAGTTACAAAGCGAGTCTCTCCGCTGGCTAAGTTTCTGGTGTTGCTTGTGTTAGTTCACTTTGTTTTTCTGGTTGATGATGCTTAATGCTTTGGTGCCTTGTATGCTTCACTACTCATTATAGAATAATAATAATAACTGAGGTGCATTCAGTGATTTCTGTTCGGATTGGAATACCCACCCAATGTCAGAGCAACCGTGTAAACTGGTACAGTCGCAGCCTGAGGGGCTGGAGCTGTCCGTGGCCATTTGTGTTAGGAGTGGGGTGTAACTATTTAGGGTTATTAAACCAATTTCCATGCCTGTCGCTAGTGTTATGCTAATTTGAAAAGGACTGCTATCCCTATAAAGCCCCTTGTCTTTGGCACTTAATTTTAATTAATACATTTCCAAAAGACTTTTTGTGTTTGGAAAACGAAGTGTGTGATTAAGCCTCATTCAGAAAGACATATGCTTAAAACTGGTTCCTGCTCATTTCCATTCCATTTTTATATCTTATTCTCTTTTTTTTTTTTTTTTGTTTTTAACAGGGCATTTTATCTGTTGTACTTCTTTTCCATAAAAGAAAACCTTAAAAATACTCTTAAAAAGCATCTGATGAAGCGAAAGCCGACTAAAACCACTACTGAAGCAAAAATGACTAGAAACTGCAAATCAGCAAAGGTCATTTAAAATTTTGCAGACTGAGTTGTTCCTAGATAACATTTCTGAGGGAATTAAAAAAAAAAAAAAAAGAACAAAAAAAAAGGAGAGAGAAAGAAAAGGTACATTTAACAGAGAATCCTGATTTTCAGGTAAATGTTTATTACTTGGGGTTAAACTTATAGAATTGAGCAGCCAGGAATAATGAAATGGAGATTAGTTTAACTGTTTATTTTCCACCACAACTGAAATAGTTGGAGAATGAAGTATTTAACAGCTTAATATTAAATACCAGTTTCGTTTGGCTGAAGAATTTAATAATAATGGGATATATAATTGCTTCGTTCTCAAATAATTATGGCCAAAAAAGTGGCTCACTAATTTCAGAGCCTGAAAAGTCTTCATAGTCTTAGAGACAAGCTATTTTTGGAGCAATGCTTTTTAGCACAGTGATTGTTTAATTCTTTTCCCGTAATGTACATGAGTAAAGAACTGATATTACCGTATCTACCTGCAATCCTAACAATCCCCTTTCTGAGAGTCCTTGAGATATTCGGAAGGCTCTTTGAGAGCCCGCTTTGGATTAAATGATCTCAGGAGGCTAAATGTGGAATTTCAAGTACAGAAGATAAAACCTGCATTAAAGAAAATCTTGATAGGAAAAATAGCAAGCTGGAGTATCTAAGTAGCATTAAAAGGCTACGTATTAAACACAGAAACAGAGAGCTTATCAAAGCAATACTAGAGGAACTTGTGAATCGTTATTGAAATCAACCCTAAAGTACTTGTTTTTTTTTTTTTAATTCAAAAGTTATGTCATTTCAGAACTTTCCCTGCAACAAACTAACGTGAAACTAAAACAAAGTTAACTAACTTCTAAGGTTCAGTCTTGTGAGTTGCTTCCAGCCACCACAGACTTGTCGGATTTTAACTCTTCTCCTCCAGAGCTGAAAGCCACGCCGAGCCCTTCGCCTGTGCCTCTGACAGGCAGCCATCTATTGCCATGGGGTTTCCACTGTGCTGAGCTGCTGCTAAAACTGCTGCTGAGCCGAACGCCTAATACCCCGGGAAAGATGCTTTTGTTGGGGAGGGAATAAACTAGCATCCGATTATTGCATGCGTGTGTGTGCGGATGCGCGTGGGTATCCTGGGGATGAGGTCCTGTAACTTGTCGGTTGGCTTCCCCCACCTCCAGCACAGGAAAAGCATCCTCATTTTGTGTGCCGTGTAAAGTTTTAAGCGTCTGCTTCCAGGTGGTGTTTCTGAGAATATAAAGGGAGGACTTCAAAATGCCGAAGACCTTTTTTTTTTTTCTGCTCCCATGTTCTTGTTACGGTGCCCGGTTTTGGTTTGGTTTGGGTTTTTTTTTCCAAGGATTTATGGTGTACGCTCGGATGGGACTGAAATTCAGATCATATGTTCTAATGTACTCATTATCCTGGTATGTTCATACTTTGAAGAAAGCATAATGCCAACTTTTAATTAAAGATAATATATTGTTTTCTAACCTCCCTTAGTTTTTCTTTGAAATGCAGGACTGATCAGCATGAGGTGTTGTTAGGAAGAGGTGCAAAGAGGAGGTGCAACTCTGCTATCTGTTGCTTTTTTAAGCTGCATAATTCTGGTCACTAGTCAAAATCAAGGTTTTACTAGTCAAAATTAAGGTTTTACTAACCAAAATTCAGGCTTTACTAACCAAAATACATAACCTGACTGACAGGGATCTGGAAACTGCTGTCAGTTTGCACTGCCTCAGTCAAGAGTCAGCATTAGCAAGGTAAAATCTTATTTAAGCAAATACAGGGAAGCAACAGGTTTGAAGATGGAGGGCCCAAAAAGTGCCTGTCTACTCCAGATACCAGCAAAAAGTTTAATCAGTTGGAGTTCCTGGAAAGAAGTGCTGAGAATTGTGCCCTTTTCCTTGTTCTTTAATCTGTAGAGCTCATTTCCTGACACACGGTCACAGTATCTGAATGATGCTGTGTGGCTGAGCTCATGCCTGGGACTTGAGAAAGTGATCGGTCACTGTTCTCAGATGGATTTTCAGGACTGTTCCTTACCTACACATTTCTATACTTTCCATTTTAAAATGCTAGTTGACATTTGATGAGAGTGAGATGAACGGGGCGGGGAGGGTCCAATCCTGATGCTGGTTTACTAAGTGGCAGCATTTCTGGTGCTGTTAGTGACAGCGAGATGGGACTTGCTGCTCCAGAGCACAGCGGTGGTTTCCGAAACCCATGTAAATGCTGCTTTCTTTTAAGAAGCTCCCGAGGAGCAGAAAAAAACTGCACATCCCTTTACTGTGTTAGCCCTGTAGCGTAACCGCAAAGTGTAGGATACGGCGGGTGATGACCTCTCTTAAAAGCTTTCAGGGTTCTTCAGACCAAACCTCCTTATGTCCAGCTCAGCAGCGAGAGTCACGGCGCGTGTCCTGCAAGGTTTGAGTTCCCAGGACGGGTTTCCAGATGAGTTTTCCACGACTGGGATTATTTAGTTTGCAATTTAGGAGAACAAAGCCAAGCATTCCACGTTGCACTTTTCCTGCTTCTATAGCGTGTGTTCAAGCAAGTGTGTTTCCTGGATGTGCTCCTCAAAACAAGCCTTCCTGAAATTTCTTTTTGCCTATTCCTGTTGCTGCCATGTGAATTATCAGCAGAGATATCATTGCTCTGATCTCAAATGGGTGAAAATACTTTTAAAGAATACTAGAATACACCAGCCTATGTTTTTAATTTTCCAAACTGCTTTTACTCTGCTATCTGTCATTTGAGAGAATTTTGATTAGTATTGCACAGTAGAAAAGTTGTGGGGTTTTTTTTGTTTTCACTAATCCTGATTAAGGCTAGAAAAGACTCTTGATTAAAGTAATTTTAATAATGTAAATTCGTTTGTGATATGTCTTTAGTCTTTAATCCCCTTTGACATTCCGTTCAAAGGGAGATGAAAAATTCAGAGCTTTATAACATTTAAATCAGTGAATGCATCTCAGACAATTTTTCTCCCACCTGAAATGAAAAAAAATACTTAATGGCTATACAACAAAATATTTGGCAATCAAATTAGAAATATGTTTGCATGGGGGGTTTTGTAGCTTAGTATCAAGCATTTTCTCTTTACAATAAAGCGTATCCACGTAAGAGAAAATGCAAACAGTTCTCAAAAGAGTATGTTTGAGAGATCTTTGCAGTCCATTCGGATGTTTCGACGTGCAATTTTCACCGTGAGCTTTGTGCAATCTTTTCATAGTCAAAATTCGCTTTAATTCCTTTACCTGTTACCTCAAATTCTTATTTCAATTTGTGTTTATTAATCCGTTTAGTTTCAAACCGATCCGGTTAACTTTTTGAAAGAGCCTTAGCTTCATTTAGCAAGAGTAAAATTGGAGTGAATGTTTATCCCTGAAATGCTAAACAGTTTGGAGCAGAACTCTCAACAAAGCCCAAATAGATTAATCTTAAATTCTAGTCTTAAAGAAATTAACCTGTGGAGATATTTAGCCAAGCTGGTTCAGACCCAAAGAAAAAAGGGGGTTAATGTTTTTGCTTAAGGTCGTGAAATTTATTGAACAAAGGCTCGAAGACAAACCACAAGTCCGCAAGGTCTTGCACAGCAGAGGAGAGCAGCATGTTGGTTTTCAAACTCCCTGCCCTGATGAAAGTTACCATATATATATATATATATATATATATAAAATTTATTTAACAGGTTCTTTTCATTTTGAAGTCTTTAATTTCAGCAGTGACTCGCATTCATTAAAATCTGTTTGGTTAACTCCATTTGTATTTGCTTAATTTCCCCCACGCCAGCGCTGCTGTTTTGTGTGTCTACGTGTATTGATAGGGAATTGTGCTAGGAATATAACCCAGCCTCCCTCGGCTACCAATGGGCAAAAAACTATCTGCTCTTTTGCCTTCAGTGTTTCAAAGGGAAAAACATGGCTGAGCGAAAAAACATCACCCCAGTTTTTCCTCCAAGCCCACTTTTGTCTAAAGTAATGAGGCCATAGTCAGTTGGCTCCAAAAAGCGTTGTGATTTAGTGTGACGTACAGTGAATCATTGCAGATCCATTCGGACTGCATTCGTTATTTTAATGAGATGGAGGCAAAGCTGTTTTTTGGCCGCAAACCTTAAGATGCAAGCGTAATGCGAAATGTTTGCTGATTGCCACAAGGCAACTGACATTATGGATTTTTATCGCCATCATTATGCGGCTTAAAACTCGCCACATCCCAAGATATTTAGCCCCGTCCCTTTTCTCCTGCGAACGCCAGGGAAGTCACCACGCTGACATTTAAAAGCAAAAAGCTCATCTATTTAATTTCTCCGCTTGTTAAAACCCTACGTTGCATCCCAGGCTCTGCGCTTCTTTTTTATTATTATTATTATTATTATTATTTATTTTTAATTCATGCTTTCCCAGAGGAGCAGGAAAAACCCCCACCGCAACGCGGTCACCCAAAAAAGGTCACATTCAGTTGGGCGACAGCAGTACTAGGTTCCCCACCAGCCTCTGCTTGATGTAGTATAAGAAATGACACTGGGGCGGGCATATCTTTGCACAAGCAGTAATCACAGTAATGGTGCTCATCGGAATTTACTAGTGCTGAACTTTTCTCCAGTAACGTTTCCTCTTCTGTAATACCAGTAAGGAATTTATTGGGCTTGTATTTGCCTGCAAGAAAACCACAGCCAATGGATTATTGGAGGGAAAAAAAAAAACCCAAACCCTCGATGTCAGGTTGCAGTGATAAATGGTTGTTATGTGCAGGCGTGTTTGTCGGTGTAAAACACATGTCCACGTGCAGGATACACTGGTGCATATTTCAAATGCCTTCACGTATATTGCACCCGTGCACGGATGAATTGATATTTCTACCATTTCTTTACCCAGTGCGTCCCTTTAGCTTTACTGGAATGCTTTTATTATGCTTTCCTGAAACTTTGTACAAGACCATCTGACTGCAGCACAGAAAGTGTCGTTGCATAAAAGCCACTGGTCTCCAGAAAAAAAAACTGCTCTGCCCCGTTCAACCTGACAAACCCGTCAATAACATTCTTCATTATTTTATTTTCCCTCTAAAAAAAGGAAATGGTGTTCCGGGACAGGGCAGGGTGTTAGCTACCCATTTTGCCACAGGCAGCTTTGCAGCAAGAACTGATGGAGGACCAGCGTTATCTTTGCTTTCCCCCGTTTCCAGATGCCCGCGTCCTGTTTTTATTGATTTGCCAAAAGTCAACGTCATGCTTTGTGCACTTGACGGAGGTGCCATGAAGAAATCCTTACGCCACTGATTTCTGAATTCTATTACCATAAGTATTTTTATTTTTTTCCCTTTTTTTTTTTTATCTCCTGGCAGCTTCAGTGTAAAGCCAACTCCGCAGCTGACAGCCATAGTGGGTGCGCTCGGTGTTTACAGCACAACTGAGGCTGTAGGGGAAAAAAGATGAAAATCTCTTGCAAAATGTTAAAATGGCTGCTGACTTGGAGGCCTCTGGCTTAGTTTTACATCCTTCCCAATGTCCAAGGAAATACAATTTTACTTCTAACAAGTTTTCTCCCTTTGGCTTTTTCCCTCTCTTGCTTCAATCAGTTTCCTGGAAGATTTGAGGACAGAAAGCACTTTAGTTACAGGAGCTCTATTACTCCTAACGGTGCTTTTTGCAATTGAATGTGGCACTCTATAGAATAATCTTGGTGCTGGGAGATTGCCCAACACAGCCAAGCTTATTCCTGTCTGACTTGAGTCCTGTTTCAGGCACCTTCTTGTAGTGTTCTCAGATACCCTTTTTGGGGGGCGAGCAATGCAACAAAGAGCACCTTTTCTCAAATATTTCTCTCCTTTGCTGATGCTTGGGGTCCATCTCGTATTGTCTTTCATCAAAAGCAAAACCAATGTCCCTTGTCAGGCAAAGAGATTTCCCTTTCCTTTTTGAGCTTCTGTGTGCCCTTGGCAGAAGCAGGCTGCTTGTTGAAGTTCTCATTCTTGCACATCGTCTCTCCGTCAGTGGGGGTTCTGACCCAGGCTGCAAACAGAATTGTTTCTGTAGGAGCACGTGAGAAGTTAACTTGTGTGCACATCTGCAGGTATTTCCTTGGGTTTGTTTTTAGAGTTAAACCAAATTTGGAAGCAGCATCCGATCATTTCAGTGAAGTTCTGTTGCTTTTGCCTTCCTTCTCCAGTTGCCTTGCCCTGAGGCGCAGAAAAGATCAAGGCATTTGCCCACGGACACACACTGACTTGAGTGAGTGGCTCACCATATTTGAATTCAGATGATCTTAGCTCCCTGCTCTCTGAAAAAAGCTGCACATTTTCTGCCTCCTCGGCAGCATCCACACTGACATCTCCTCTCTCTCTCTCTCCCTCCGCACGCTCGGGGTCCCCGGGAAGATGTAGCCTCTGTTGTGGTGATGGTGTCACCCACATCACCTCCTGGCTCCTTCTGGAGCAGTGACAACCAATGGAAAAGGAGGTGCAGCTACATCTTGGCTATTTTCTAGCAATCTCCTGCCACCACGATAGCCCGAGGCGACTTGAACCTACCCTGGGGATCAGCCAGTCCCCAGCTGCTTCCAGAGTGGAGAAGCATAAAGGTGGCTTTAAGCCACCTTTGTTCTCCAATCCTCATCTTGCACTGAGCGCGGTCAAGCCATAGGGGAGGATCTGGGCCAGAGTTTATGAAATGCTTTGCTATAGAAACATGCCCTTGCTACAGAACGCAGCTTTCTGGTTCTCTGAGCTCCTGTCTCAACCCCCTTCGCTTCTTGCTCTGCAGCTGGGGAGAAGGCAAAGACCCCAGCCGAGACCCTGGCTCTGGCCAGGAAAGCACAGGTTACGTCTGTAACGTGAAGTGTCATCACAGGGCTGTCCTCTGCTGCTTTTGCTGCTTCTCTGTCGGCGTTTGAGCCACGGGCTCCTGCCTCGGAGAGCCCTGCAGAAAGCTGGTGACCCCAGGAAGCTGATGGGCAGTGGGAGGAGGAGGTGCTGTCACCAGCTCAGCAACTCTTTGTTTATTTACAAAGAAAACAGGCGCTTCTAACAGGGATGGTTTTAGTCACGTAGTCACATTCCTCCTTTAGCCTGGCCTTTGGTTTCAAACCAGCCCCGGGTTGCTCTCACTCATCCTGAGGTGATGATCCTTACACACCAGTAATTCTCCTCCCAGTTTGCCACCCGACCTCTGGTTTTCATTCCATGGAGTTAACCTGTTTCTTACACTAATTTTGCACCAGTATCACTCTCCTAACCTCCGGGAGCCTCCTCATTTCCAAATGAGACAAGTGCCAGCCTTCCCTTTTTGAAACCAGCCTTATTTGCACAGTCAACTTCCAACCCTTCATTTCTGTTCTTTCCCGTGATTTCCCGTGTAGCACCCAACTTTGCTGATCACACACACACATTTCTGCCAGCTTAAACACTTTTAATGGCTGGGTTTAGCTGTCTGAAATGAAAGAGCTATTTTCACTTACCCAGTGGCATTCAAGCCTCTGCTAGGAAATGACATCTCGAGGAGTGCTCTGGCCAAAAGGAGGCAACCCAGGCGACCAGGTAAGGCAGAGAAGATATTTTATCCAGCTCAGACAAAAAACTGTGTCTCTGCTCGCTAGCTGAATGTGGCAGGTCTGCTCCACAGCAGTGCAACTCCCACCGGGTCCTGCAGTAGGGGTAACGCTCATCAGTATAACCTAAAATCTCTTTAAAACTCCTCCAAGGGACTGTGGTTTGTTGGGATTTGGCCAGCAGGAAGTGTCTCAGCCCATCATCTCAGTGATGCGAGGGGTATCTGCTCGGACAAGAATGCCCCAAACTGGTCCAATCATGGCAAAGGTAGATTTTTTTTTTTCCATCACAAATCTTGGGGTGACTCTCTAATGACTTTCGGTCTGTTCGCTGCACTGGCCTGTGATTCATTCACCACGTTATCCCAGCTGCTGGCCTGAAATGCTCCATTTGAGTTCGACCAAAAGTTTATTCTGATCTTGATTTCCATTTGGACGTGGTTTTACCTTGAGTTGGGGTTTCATTTAGTCCAGGTGTTAAAATTCAGGATCACTATACCCCAAATTTGGAGGCATGGGATGGTGGAGTTTAACCCAAATAAAAAAAAAAAAACCACAAAAAACCAAACCAATCAAGCCAAAAAACCTCACTGTGATCATTAATTTTGAGATTAAAAAAATTAATAGCTTGCGATTGACTGGAGACCCTGTTCACGTAAGCTTGGTCATTCCAGTAGCTGTCTAGATAGTCGTGGGCAGAGCAGACAGAGTTATCTTCATTCACTGAAGACTCGAGGAGTGGAAATGGCATGTCTTTCCTCTTCATTTTCCCTGGGAAAATCTTTTAACTAATTTATGGAGTGGTTAATCTGGTTTCGCACATGTGGGTAAATGAGCACATCGTGTGTCTTTGTGCACAGGAGAAAAAAATTATTTCCTGATGGCAAGATAATGGAAACATATTGGGGGAGAGAGAAGGGTTTCGTTAGAGCAGCACAGCTTCACAAATACGATTCTTGCATACGAATCGTGACTCATCTGCTCCAGACCAAAAAAAAAACATCACTGGGAGGGAGTCAGATTATTGTACCCAACTCAACATCTAAAAGTCAGACAACTAATTAAGCCTGGGCTGTCTCCGTACCGAGGAATAACAGATAACGGTTTCCCAAGGGTAATTCGTGTCAGCATGGAATAGGTGGACAAGGCGCCTTCTGGGGATGCTTATCTCTTGACATTGACTGCAGAAGCTGCACAGGTAGCTGAGAATAGATGCCCTGTTTTCAGACGTAGTGAGAGAAACCCCTGCCCCACAGCCTAGTGCTAGGACTTAAAATGAGAGCTTAAGAGGCTGCAGTTCCCTAGCAGTTGGAATAACCTGTCCCCGGTAAGAAGCAGCCCATCAGCAGCCAGAATCACCCAAGGCAAAGGGAAATCAGAAGCAGCTTTCATTAGAGCTGCTGAGGGAAAGCCTTTCTATCTGTGGGAAGCAAGTGTGGTCACTAAATAATATGCGATAATAACAAGGGAAATGATAAATGAATAGGGGTAAATGGAGTAAATTATGCTGACAAACCTCAGGCTGATGCTCTTAAAGTTGCAGGTTGCAGGCAGTGTCCGTGGTCAGGACACATAGCATTAACCCAGGTCAGAAGAGACCTACTGAATAGCACAGACTGAATTTATCACGAGATATTTGAGCGGCTGCGGTCAGATTTGTACTTCTCTGCTGCCTAGGAGCTGTGAGCTGAACGCGCTGCTGTTGTTTGCTGTGAGAAGATGACACACAGGGCCTGCTGCAAAACTCAGCCAGCACGAACCCAGTGAAAAATCCCAATTCCATAGGTAAAAAAAAAGGGAAAAAGCACTGCACGTGCGAGACAGCATCTTGCACCTGAGAAGACAGCCAGCGACCGTGCATTTCTGAAACGCATAGCGTGGCACCGCGTTCTCTGCTTACCTCTGATTAATGTAATGTGAAAGTGGCCTGACACAGTATGTTATTTGTCCTGATATATTCTGCAGCTTCTGTGAACAAATAGTAAGGCAGCTGTGAAGCTGTCACGCTTTGTAACGGCTACTCAAAGGCTGTAGATTTAGTAGCTACGACCCTAAAACGCAATCGTGTTTTTTAAAGCGTTTCTTTTCCCCCGGCGGAGCCTTTGCAGGCACCCGGAAGGTTTTTTAATTGACACCCATAACTCTTGCCTGGTTCAAGCAGGGCAGAGGGAGGGCACCCATCTGCAGTTGCATTGTACTTTCCAATCAAGGCTTGATGCCGGTATTCCATACTTTGTCTACTGGAAAATACTCTTCATTTCCCCTCGACCACAGCAAGGCTGCCACCCGAGATACCCACAAATCCTGAAATTCAGTGATGGAGCGAGGGCGGAGAAAGTCATCTCGTTTAACCCCTGACTAGCACATTTTTCATCCCTACAAGGACATGAGACGTAGTAAAATGAATGCTGGTGGAAGCGCGTGTCTCCCTGAAGTGGGCAAATGATAGGTTAAGGGAAAGCAAATGAAAGGTAAGATTAATAGCATTTATCGTGGCAGATAGACTAGCAGTTTGCTAATTAAAGATGTTAGAACATAGAAGCAGCCAAGGATCAGTGGCTTTTAATGAGGATGTTGTAGGGTGATTTAGGTCTAATTTTCTGCTTAATAAGGCTGGTTTAAAAAGTAATTTTGTTGGGATGTGACTCTCCTAAACCTGTTCATTATCAGTGATGGGACTTCACTTCAACACTCCAGGAAATGTTGTGTTTAATTAATATTGTGTCGGCAAGTGGATATGCTGACAGATGAGAAAAAAATTGATGAAGAACTTTCAAGGACATTGACTTCATTACACAGCTTCATTATACCCTGAATAACTGGCTAAATATGTCACTGGAAAGATAATGTGCCACTTTTAACTCTTCTCCGTGTGGTGTTGTTCATGTAAGCAAGCAGAGTATGTTCTCAAAAGAGCCACTCTTGGGGAAAAAACAATGTCAAGGGGTAAGCTCTACAACAGTTTCTCATTGCTTCATTCTCTTTATGAGATTTGTAACTGATGGTGGAGTATTTAAAGCAAAATGCTGTAGATTATTTATGTTAATTTATCAACTATTTTACTCGGACATTCTAAGACTTTACTAAGTGACGTTCTTCACTATTAGGTAATTTTTCCTCAGCACCCTGAGACGAGAGCAGGAATTAATTTCAAATAGTTTTTTTTTCCTCTGCACAAAATAACATCCTGGGCTGTAGTGATGAGCTGAGCAGTGTCTCCATATACCTGTCAATGGAGATATATTTACATCTCTTTGGCCAGTTTGTCAGCACGACAACGAACGTTGGTCTGTTTAAAGCCCATCATCTCATATACACACATAGACTTCACTTTATGCATCCGGGCTCATTGAAGCAGCATTCAGTGGCCCAAAAAGGTTCTAAATACTTTGCCTCTGCACAGAGGGGGATCGGTTTTAGCCGTCTGAGTGAATCACAGCAGGGTTGTGTATAGACCCTGCTATGAGAGCTGAGGGAGACAGGTCCTGACTGGCACTGTTACTTGAGCCAGGAATGCTCTTAGTACATAAAAACTGGGTACCTGGGAAGGATTTCAGACAAATCTTTCTGTGTCCACTTGGAAGAGCCACACAGAAATCTTTATTACCCACCAAGGAACACTGGTTTTAGCCCTGACTTTGTGGTGTCTTGCAAGCTTTCTAGAGAAAAACAGGTCCAGCAGCAACATGCTGATTTTGCCTGGGTTTCAGTTGACTCTTCTTTGAGAAATAAGATTATTTAAAGAGGGAAAGGAAGAAAAGAAAAGATCAACCTTTAAGGCTGAAAGCAAAAAGAAGAAAAAAAATGTTTTCCACCTTAATCATGAGGGATATTAGCCAAGAGAAGAGGGCCAGACAGGGGAAAGGGAAGAGGAGCTGACTGGAGGCGACAGCTGGAGTTTATCTGATGCGTCGCTTCTCTTTAACACCTCCATTTTGTGGCTGCTGTCACCTTCAGACGAGGACTTTTACCGAATGGGATTCACTAAAGCATCCTGCTGTATCTGCACCCATAGCTTTGTCCCCATAGCTCTGTTTGCGCTGGCATTCAGCTTTCCTGCAGCTACAGGTAGCCCCACTCCGTGTCTGTGCAACCACGGGCACGTACATAACTTGGCCCTCACCCAGCACCTATGAACTTTGCCCACGTGCCAGCAACCATTAATAATGACTCATTATCTTCTTTTTTTTTTTTTTACCCTCAGTAATAAGGAAAGCAACGCTCAGCCCAACTGTTCAATGAAAGAGTAGCAGATAGCGTCCTGTCATCACCACCAAGCTGAATCTACTCCAGCACCGTATGTCTAGAGAAACTCACTAAGATGCCCTGGGTTTGGAAGAGAGGAAGGGACTCATCAAAGCTGTCGATCTCCACCCGGGTTGTCTGTGTTGGTCCATGTATAATGACCTCCCTAATGGGTAATTGTGGGATTAGAACCTCAGCATTTAAATATCTCACGGGGACATCTGTCAGTGGAGGAAACCATCGATGCTCTTAGATGCTTGCATGGATCAGCCCACAGGAGACAGGAGAAGGGGCCTGGGAGATGTAACGCTGGCTAAGCCTGTTAAACATGCAGGTCCTGAGAAAGTGGCTGTGACTGTCCTCTTGCAGGCCCAGCTGCCCCGTTCTTGCACGGGAGCATGGGTGTGCAGAGCCCACGTGTGATGAGTACACATCACCCTCGTCATGCACACCTTGGGAGGGCAGGGACCTTGTTCTGTACCAGCAGCAGGGGATAGCTGGGAAGTGGCATTTCAGGGTACTGTTAAATCTGCCACTAGATATGCCATCACCTGTCAGTGATCTTCGATGGCATCACGCCTACTGTGGAGGACAGCGAGGGCCAAACAGCTCCTAGATGAAAGATCAAGTCATATCCAACTTGTCTTTCTGTGAATACCCACCTCAAACAGCACAGCTGCTTCTCCTGACTCAGAACAGGGTCGGGGTGGTCCACCTTCAGCAGGAGAAATCTTTTGCTCATCTTGCAGCCTTTTGGGTGCCATGACAAGCACAGAGGAGATCACCCTGTCCGTTCCTTCATACTAATCCCCATGAAAATGTTATTGGCCAATAAGGGATTAAACAGCCTGAAAACAAGGCTCAGGGAATATTTTGTGGAAAACATGTTTCTTTTTAAGGTCTGGGATAATCTTCCCAAGGAACCTTTCCATGGTGTTTTAGTGATCTTGGAGACCACCTAGTCCCATGACATTAGCTTCGGACCATGCCCTTCAAGAAGTGGACACTGAAGTGATCAGAGCAGCGTCATGGCCCATGGGGTTCCCCGTCCGTGAGCTCTGCCAACACCCGTAGATGGAAATCACTTTGTGCTCAAGTACTGGGGCACTATCATTTATGTTTGCTTAACAAAAGGATCCCACCCCATTATTTGCCAATTAATGCACTTTGTCTCCTGTGTTTTAGTTGGGTGTGTGGCATCCTGGGGAGAATTCCACCCACATGGGATTTGGTCTTTGGTTTTCCAACAGTTGGACAGACAGAATTATCACAAGGCCTTCTTCTAAAATAACATCCTCTCTTACCTCTCTTGCTTATCTTCTCCCTGGGGGGGATATGCCTTACCTATTTGTCTGCATTTCATTGCATTGGTTATGTGCAAGTGCTGGTGCATGCTCTGCTGTAAATTATGCGCAGCATATGGCTGCCCGTTCTCTGCAGATGCCTTGTTTTTAATAGCTTTATCTCTGCTACTTGTGTAAATAATGCAAGCCAGAGTCCGGTCATTGATCCGGGCTAGCCAGACAGAAAGGGCTCCATCTGCGCTCCTCTCTCCTGAGCCAATTGTCAGGGCAGAGCAACCACCTCAGCCCCGTTCCAGGAGCTGGCACTCTGGCATTAATCTCAGGGTGCAGGGTGAGAGGTTCAGCCTCTGTTTCCCACCAGACCCGGTAGTTAGAACTCAAAGCATCCATTTGTGCTTTGCTCTCATCGCCTTGTACCTTCTGACCTAAACCAAGCCGACGTCTAAACCATGCCCACGGGCAGGGGCACCAAATATGGCCACGGGCAGGGGCACCCCTGTGGGTCCATCAAGCTGCTCCACTGCTTTCTCTGGTTATCTGTATCTGTACAGCAGATCCACCTTTGGAATGCACAGCGACATTTTTTCCTGTCAATCCTCAGCCAGATTGGCTGGTTGATGTATCTGACCTGATGTCAAGTGCCAGCCTTTTCCCAGGCATAACCTTCACCTGCAAAGCGTGCAGCTCTTTTCTACCTCCTACTTAATTCCTGGTGGAAAACGTGGCTCCTTCCACTTGTGGTTGCCCAGTACCTGCTGCAATCAAAGAGGAACACAGATTTGCCTGGAAGCCAGTTATTAGTGGAGGAGAACATCATTCCTAGGCTAGCACAGCTAAGAAGTAGATGCAGAAGTTTTTCAGAGCCTGTTAAGCTCAACGTATCTTGAGATCCACTGGAAATTTATGCTCTCTCCATGTGGCTAAAGCTGTTTGAAATGTGTATAAAAAGTGTGAGGTGGGGAGTTGCTCGAAAGCTTTGCTTGGGGCTGCAGGAGCGCAAAACCCTGACTGTCTGGGTGCCCCGCCACCGCTCTCCAGCTCGGGTGCAAGATGCTCATCTAGGGGACTGCTGGCTCCTGTCTGACAGGCAAGAGACGCAGGTTTTTATCCTGCTGTGGCTTTTCTTGTTCCTGAGCTTGCCGCTTAATTGTTCTCTGACAAAGGGGCTAATTAATTCATATGCAGGGCAATTAAAACGCATCGGATGTGATCAGTTTTGCAGCGCTGACAGTGAGGATGTACAGAGAGCAGCCCTGACCGGGGGAGAAGATGCATTCCCACTTGATTTCTGATCTCACCCCAAACAGAGCTGAAACCCCAGGGTGTGTAACAAGTTCAGCCCGAGCTCAGGCAACTCCGAGGAGGAGGCAGCCACATTTTTGGAGATGAGCTCCTCAGTTTATCTTCAGTCTTCCCCTGGGCTTGACAAAGGGAATCTTAGTTTAGTTACTCAAATAAAGATCTCCTCTGAAGGGCCAGATCCCATTCTCTATGCGGGACACTTACTGGTTCTGCTGAGAGTGTCTTGCATCTCCTGCACCCGGGTACGTTGGCTTTGTGGTGCCGTCTCCCAGGGAAGAGGTGACGTGCCCAGGGCCAGAGGGGAGGTTGGTGGCAGAGCAGGGCATCATCTCCTGCCTGGCTGGTGTGACCTCAGTAATGAAATTGTGGAAACACAGGGTGGTAGCAACCCGGGTTTGTCAGCAGCACGTACACTTGCTCACCAGAAGAGCCTGTTGCTCGTTTGTGTGGTTTTTGGAGTATCTCAACAGAACACTCACCTTCGGGGCTGGAACAGAGAGTCCCTCAGCGCACGGTCTATAAATATTTAGATGGAATTTGGAAACCAAATGCCACTGGAAATTTGGCTATTTGTAGGCTGTTGTATAATCCAGTACAATGCACAATTACATAATTGTCAGATACCCGAGCGTTTAGCATTTTGTAACATGCCAAAAAATCAAAAGCGTGCTCTTATTACCATTCCAAATGTACTAAGTGTTTAGTAAATACTGGAAGATACATTTCTTGCCTCAGAGAACATACAGTCTGAAAAATTAATATTGATTCTAGACAAATCAATGTTTGCTTACTAAAATCATGTGCTGAATCCCTTATAGCACCCGCACAGCTGCAGGGATGTTGCCAGCTCTGTCTCCCTGCGACGCCGCGGAACACGCCGCGGGTTTGTACACAAAGCTTCATCCACCTTCCCGGGCAGCTTCCAAATTGTGGCAATAATGTCACCCAACAACATCTCCCGTCAGGAATAGTGAAGGTGAAAAAAAACCCAGACTTTTCCTGCAGATCCCCAGTGGGTTTCTTTTAGGCAAGGCCTATGTACATTAATACAAATCATATTTTATGTTACTCACAGGACACAGAGATAATCAGAAAGCTATCTTCATAAACAGAGGGTTATTCATAATCCCTCACATGGCATTTCAATTATCAGTCTGATGACGATGTGACATTATGGATGAGGTTGTGATTAAATTTTCTTGTGTAATGACCCTAAGTAAATCTTTGCAATTTTCATTTTGCAGAGATTTAATATAGATTGGTGGCCTGTTGTTTGGCCCCTGTTTAATCCGAAATCGCTCATTAAATTGGGACCAGTAAACATCTGATGATTGCATTTCATGGGCTGAGCTATGAATTTAACATATTAAATCTACATTCCAGATGGATATAAGCATCTGTTCTCATTATGGTTATTGGTGTTAATCTGAAACCCTGACCTGTTTCTCCTAACATTACTCATATTAAATTCCATCCCAAATTCTAACAAATATTGGCACGAGGGCTGAAGACGGCTAAAATACCTTCACGTGCACGTAATCCAGTGAAAGATTGACAGCAGAAATTAGGGGGCAAATGACACGAACTTCTTTCTTGTTCTCTGGAGGAGGCTTTCATTGCTGCAGCGTGTAAAACGGCTGCTTTTGTTTTCTAGCATTGAAAAGAAACCCTGAAGAACCCCGGTAGCCGATTCTATTCGACCGTGTACTTGCTAATCACCAGGCTTGAGCCGTATCCTTTACAGAGCGGCGCATCCCTAATTTGTAAATCTGATTTGTCACTAAATCTCTGCAGAGTTTGACCCAGCATCTTGCAGGCACTTGTCTGGCAGTAGCCAGGCTCCTTTGCTTCAGAGCCAGTCAGCTGAAAGTCAAATTAATCGGTGACTTCCAAAGACCATTAGGAAGAAGATCTGTGTTACGGGGCTGCTGAGAGCTTCTCCGCACTGAATGATTCATGTTTATTGCAGCCAGGGCATTTATTTATTAGATTGCTCAGTGTAATGGGAAATTTAAAATGACACACATTGTATTACAGGGAGGCTTAGGAAAATATTATCTCCCTGTTATTGTAAATCAAACAATTCTCAATGTCAGTTCGGATCACCTTCGCTCAGCAGAAGTTTTTCCAGGGGGTTTGTTCAGTTTCTTGGGGTTTGTTCAGTTCCTTAGGGTTTGTGGGTTGGGATATTTTTTTGGCTTTACTTTAAGCATGTCCTCTTCTCAGCCTGATGTGTGAGATGGGCTGCGTGGCTCAGTGCCACAGGCTGTCTTGGGATGCTGATGCTAATCCTGGACTTACTTGGGTCTTCATGCCCAGGTCCTCTGTAGAAAGGATCAGGCAATTCAGCCTTGTGGTATTAAAAAAAAAGATGAGATAAAAGGGTGGATAGCATTTTTGCCTTGAAAAGGAGGAAAGCACTCCATACTTTAAAGGAGCAGACGTAGATCTGTTCTACCCACCTAGCAAAAGGTACATACCCCTGCCAGTGCCTCCTTAGCTGATGCCCCAGGGTTTTCCTGGCTTGTTGGGTGTATGGAGGCAGGAAGGATCCAACTCTGGAGTGGTTGGAGAGGAAAAAACAGACAGGAAAACTTGTAAATACCAGAAAACCCTGGCTGAATACTAGCAAAGCTGGGCTGGAGCCAAAAATCTGAACTAAGCCCATCACTGGAGTTTGCCCTCCTGTGACACCTTCTCCCAGTCAAGACTCTCTGCGCGTGGACCATCAGGGACTAACAGCAGGAACACAGGTTAGGGGAAAGGCTTTGCTGGTTTTTAAGCCCCAGATACTCACCTGCAACACATAATCACTGTCTCTGCAGGGCAAAGTGTTGGAAAATGTATAAAGGGGGTGGTTATCGGGTAGTGAGGCGCGGTGGTTCCTGATGGCTGCTCCCTGTGCTGAGCAGTCGCTCCTCTGCAACATTTCCCTGTGCTTGTAACAGGTTGAAAAGTGCAAAAACACGGATGTGTTCTTTCTAATACCAACTAAAGTTTGTACATAAAACAAAGGGAAAGGAGATTTACATACGTACTGGGTATCAGAGAGTGCATCACCTACAGAGAGAAAACTCTGGTGCAGCCTCCCCGACCTATTTCACAATAGGGAAAAAAGATCTGATCTCTCAAACACCACCTGAAAGACCACAAAAAGAAAGGGGGAAAAGGGACCGCAGCGTTTAGCAGGTGAAAATACCCACTAAGGTGTGTACTTGCCATCGCTCACGGTTGTAACGGGAGGACAAAAGAAAACCCCAGCCCTGTCATTAGTAATTAAGCCGGCATCATTCACGGGAGAGCCGTTGTGTATAGGCGATGAGGCTAATTATCTCCAAACTGTCTGAGTTGAACGAGTTTGGTTCACGCGAGCGTGCAGAGGGGCTCACGCCGTTAGGCTGGCTGCACTTCAGTCGGAGCAGTTTGACTTCAGCTCCTCACCCTGACTGTGGCTTTGGAGGGTGGTGGGAAGGGTTGTTACCGCTCATCAGCATCTGCAGCTCCTGACAGCCGCAGCCGCGGGAAGGATGGATGCCGCACGGCGTTGGGATGACAGCAGTGGGTGCACGAGGGCAGCCTGAGAGCATGCTGCCTGAAACCATAGACCCAAAGTCGGTTTTGCTCCAGAATATTTATTTTTCATATCCTTTTTTTTTTTTTTTTCATATCTGTTTTTTTGCCTGGGTGCTGCCAGGACTGGCACAGGTTACTCTGAGAGGTGGTGGCTGCCCCGTCCCTGGCACCATTGCAGGGGAGGTTGCCCGGGGCTCTGAGCACCCTGCTTTAGGTGCAGATGGCCCTGCTCCCTGCAGGGGGGTTGGACCAGATGACCTTGAAAAGTCCCTTCCCACCCAAACCTGTTCTATAGAATGGGTACGGCAGCAGCAGTCTGGCTGTGTGGACATCTCTGGGAGTGGAAAGCAGCTGGGGAGATGGGTCTTGGAGAGCTTCTCTGGCAGAGGGGACCACAGAAAACATGTGTGTACAGGCTACCTGGGCTTAGCCACAAGACAGGACGATGTTTGAGTCATTACACCTATGCTGGCTGCAGACCACGGCACTGTGTGCACGCAGGACCAGGGGCAGATACCTCTCATCACCTGGAGACTTCCATACCATGGAACAAGTGGAGCTCGAGAAAAATCAGAATTAGCAATACCCTCCCCAAGAACAGGTTCATGCCATTTTAAGTAGAGGAAGAGACTGTCAATGCCAGGGAGGGCAGCCCCTGAAATTCCCCCCAGCTTCCAAAATGAGGATTTTAAAGAGAGAATAGCGCTGAATGATGGCTCTGGGGAACTATCCTGTAGCTTCCAGCACAATGGACCAAAGATTTTAATTGCTTGTTAACTACTATTGTCGCACACAAGTTAGCAAAGCTGAAACCATCTGACATAAATCACATGTATCAGCCCAATAAATCTCCTCTTGAAATGACAGCTTTGCAGACAGCACTAAATTAGAGCGGCCGTTGCACAGACCTGTACTTACAACTGCCGTCTGCAAACGGGTGACAGATCTGTTGAGACCAAAACACTTGGCATTCTGCTAATGTCTGTCATTACCGTGATTGATACAGCCCCTCTATCACATTCTGCAGTTGTCTACATTTGCAAAGCTTTATTAAATTACCACGTCTCCCAACTGTTATCCGGCATCAGTACAATGAAATGACCAAGAACAGTCAGGGACAACTTGAGGGGTTTTTTTTTCAGCTCCAAAGACCCAGAGAGGTGGAAGAGGTGAAAGCTGAGGGTTTGCTGACTTTTCTCTAGCTAAAATCCTGAGTGGAGAATTATCTTTGTGTTTGAGGACAGGAGGTGACACTGTCCCCACGTTCTGCAGCGGAGGGGTTGCTGACGATAAAAGGAATCTACCACTAACAACTCCCTCTCTGCCGCTCAAGGCTCGGCAGGACCAAGGGACTTTCTGCTTCCTTCAATGTATTATAATTATAAAGGTTGAAGGATTTATTCTGCAAGCCCTGGTGCTCTCGGGGCCAGGGTTATCTTAATGACTCTCCTGCAAGTGTTCCCCTTGACCTACCTTTAGTACAAGCCCCAGTAACAGGTGCCATTACAATATATTCCACCCCACCAAAAGTCCTGTCTTTCCGGAGACTTTAGGAGGAAGAATATACAGATATATTGTTTCTATAAATCCCCTGATATTATCTTTTATCGGTAGTAATAAATGTCCATATTAATTAACTTAATGGTTTTAACTGCAGTAATGACTTTGTATTAAAGCAGTGCACTTTCATGTCCCATATAAAAGCTGCAATAATAAAATTCGTCTGCAGTATTTTATTATTTTATATTTTTTTTTCAACTTCTATTGTGCTGAAACAAAGCAAACCCGTTGCTGGAATGTTCCAGCCACCGAGGCCAGCAGATGAATCGAGCCTGGTGTAAATCACTTCCTTTTTAAACCGAAAGTGTATTCAAAGTTGGAAGTTTTGAGCAAGCTGCAGATGGAACAGAAACGAAATGGGGCAGCCGCGTTTCTTCTTTTCCTGTCTTTTGCTAATAAACGAGTGGATCTGGGACTAAGTCTGCAGTCATCTGCTCCTGTGAATATTCTGGGTATCCCCATAAATATTTGAGAAAAGTTCATCGGTTTCTGCAGTCATTTTGGAATACGTGTCAGTGCCAGAGGAGGTGTTGGCTGCCAGCGAGGGAGCAGGAAATTGTGTGATGAGAGTACCAAACGAATAGCAAATAAATACCTTCAAAATTCCATTGGCATTCTCCAGGCTGAAATTTCTTTACATTAAATGTGAACTTTTGCAACTACAAAGGTGGGAAATGGTGATTATCAATAGCCATGGCAGTGATGGAGGGGGAAAAAAAGCTCATCTCCATAAACTGACATTTGTGAATAGTTTTTACTGGTTCTACCAGAAACAACTATAGTCACTGATTTTGCTGTGGATTTAAAATGGTGTGATTGTCTTCACCATCTGTGGGAACTGGCCCTGTTTTATCACTGACTGTTACAAAGGGTTTCCCAGTTTTAAAACACCGAGGCAGATGTGTTTGTTCAGGGCTCCTGAACCCTCCTGAGAACACCTGAGACCCCTCCTGGCATCCCAAGGCCACCTACACGTTTCCTTTCAAGCGACCCTTACGTGCATCTGAAACTGGAGATAACGCTTCTAAAATAGAGCTTCTTGACACATAGAAAGCGCTGGTTTCCAGAGATAATTTATCTCCTGCATTTGATTTGGGCGATAAGAAAGGGGATGCACCAGTGGGAGAGGTCAGCAAATGGAAGCCAGTGTCTGTTCACAAGGATTTCCTTCATAGCTGAATTTCATTGGAGGGTGTCTAAGGCTGTGTACAAACAGGTTTCAATTCTGCACCATCACATCAATAGATCTTTGCAAATTAAAACTTTTCCCTTAAGCTCCTCCACGCTTTCTAACAAAAACACATTGCTGGCACAAGCTGGTTAAGACACAAGGAGAAGCCCTGCTCACAGCCAGGTCAATAGTCCCAAGTCTGGTCAATAATCCCAAGCTTTTAAAAGCGCAAATTAATCTCTGAAGTCTTTTCCAAGAAGAATCTGATAGATTGATTTTGCCCTTGCAAGCAACAGCATGAACTGGGAGGCAGCTGCCAGCCCTTTGCATGGCCATCAAACATCAGATGCCATTCCTCCTACTCTAAGCCCTGAGCCAAGCTCTCCATGTCGTTGTACTTCTTCGTGGGTTTTAAGCTCAGAAAATCCTCATCATTGTGTGCAGGGAGGCTACTTGCCAATAGGCTTATGGTGCTGCAAACCACAAAGCTCTCCTGGTCTGCTCAGACGGTTTTGAGCTTTTCTGAGCAGCTTCAAACAAACACACGCTGGCTCCAGAGCATCTTCTCCCATCTCCTCTGAGAAAAAGGTCAGAAAACGTCTTGATAACTTCTTTGGGTATTGATGCTTTTCTATCCCAAAAGCTGCGGCTGAGGTTGCAGCACTTTGCAAATCTAAGCCATGGTTGACCTCTGCAGACTGAGGCAGCTGAGCAGCATTGGTGGCCATCGTCCCAAAGCCAGCTCCGAGGCACATTGCCCCATGGCCAGGCTGTGCTGACATGCTGGGAGGCTTGTTTGGTGGCTCCCTCTGGGAGTGTTGGTTTTCCTGCAAGCTTTATGTAAATATTTTTAAGTGACACATCTGTCTGAATTACAGCCGTGCCCTCCTGGATTGCTAATTGTAGGTTTTAATTCAGCACTGGCGACCAGTTTACATAAATTAGGGAGCTGGCAGTAAGCAAGCTTTGAGGAGATGGGATATGGATTTAGTGAGGGCTGACTTTTTCTCTCTGAATTGCTGCTCCTCCCAAGATAGTGCCTCTTCCCTTAGCTTGAATTATTCCACGGGAAAAACAGACAGTAATTCAGCTCCGCTTGTTGGAGGCATGCAGCGTGGCTTTGTCTTTACCCCAGCGCTGGTGTGCCCAGCTCACGCCACTAGTCTAATTGACTTCAAATAGCTATCTAAAAAGAAAAGCATTTAATTTCTGTGGCATAGCCATTTGGCAAGAGCCAGAGCCAGTGTAACTTGGCAGGGCTCTGCTGGCTTGCCGAGGTGAGGCTCTGGCTGATGAGAGCGTGGTAAGCGTGTTCTCCAGGCAGTCAGTGTTGGATTGAGGATGCAGCAGCCAACAGGTTGTTAAATGAGCAGTAAAAGTCTCCCAGCCCTTCTTCAGCTGCACAAGCTCCTGGACTGGTGCACCCAAGCACCAGCAATCACCAAGCTCTAGTAATCATAGAATCAATCATAGCCCCATAGAATCATGGATCATAGAATCACAGAAGGGTTTGGGTTGGAAGGGACCTTCAAGATCACCTTGTTCCAACCCCCCCTGCCATGGGCAGGGACACCTCCCACTACAGCAGGTTGCTCAAAGCCCCATCCAGCCTGACCTTGAACACATCCAGGGATGGAACATCAACAGCTTCTCTGAGCAACCTGTTCCAGTGTCTCACCACTGTCCTAGTGAGGAACTGCTTCCTAATTTCTAACCTAAATCTACCCTCTTCCAGCTCAAAGTCATTACTCCTCAAGATGGATACACAGTCAGCTACCCATATACTGTGTAAGAGCATCATCCTGCACTTATAAAAAAATCCATCTGCCACCTGGCATCTTCCACCACTAACACCATAATATTTACTGCACCATTAGAACCAGCTTTGCAAGAGAAACAGAGAAACCAGTGATTAACAACCATCTATTTTATGGCTGGCTCTTTAGAAAGGTCAGTGGTCAGGCAGGAAGAGTTCAGAAATGGATTTAGATTAAAAGGAGGAGAGAATATGGGAAGGACAGGCTGGAAATCTACTGAGATAGTCAATCTGTTCAGATGCACACGTGCTTAAACTGTGGTTGTCTAATTAACTAAAATAGTTGCTGCGAGCATATTTTGTGCTGTGACTTTGTCTCGTCTCAATTAGGCACTTCAGATCTTCTAGGTGGTTGAAGAATAAAAGGAATACGGCATCTCCTTGGAAAATGTCAACCTAGGAAAGCAAAACTGAATAAAAATGTGGATTTTGGAGAGCTGGTCATCCACTTTGTCCTGTCTGAAATGAGACTGCCAGCTCCCCAAGGCACCAAGCGATGCCTGCTTGCTTTTTCCTTCTCTAAAAAGCCTCCCACACATTGGGCCATCTCACACAGAGAGAACGTCCCGATCCCCATACTTGCTGCCACTGTGTGCTTGCTTGCATCCCAGACTGAGCCTGAAAACAGAATCTTGTCCTCAATCCAAGCAGCCAAACCCATCACTGCTGCAATAGATCTAAGCAGGATGACGGATGGTTGAATTTTTGACCCTTTCTTCCCAACGTGTACACACTAAGAACGATGGATTTCATCCACTTTGGTGACAATTCAGCCACATCCAGAGCTCATTAAAGCTGGCAAGAGTCTTTCCATTGCTTCAACAGACGCTGGAGCAGCCCTGCTGCCATGTGTGTTGCGAGCGGGTGCCACAGTCGCTGAAGCACGATCACAGTACATCACTACATCCAGCAACCAGACTTTCCAGAACAAAAGCTTGAGGGGATTTTTTTCTGCTCTGGCTGGCTGATACTTTTTATGGAATCACTCAAGGGCCAGGTTGTAGTTCTGTAATTGTACAGGGCTGTCATCCTCATAAATATTAAACGCCACTTCCAAGTGAAACTGCAGCTCCTTTTATTGCACAAAGCGATGGATATCCCAGCTGAAACCATCCTGCCTCCTCGCTGGTGCCTGCTGGAAAGTGACTGTGGTTCAAAATATTTATCGATGCTTTGTTGTATTGGGAGAATGCTCAGTGACAGATGGACACTCTCTTTAAAACCTCAACGTATGCAAATCTCCATACAAAAGAGCCCAGGATGTTTTTAATATCACACACTTGCCTCAGGACATGTTTTTAAATCCCCACTTACCAAGGGCCCTGGCTTTTTATCAGTCAAACGCCTTAAGCACTATGTCAATGTGGACATCTGGCCGCGTGTTTAAAAAATTTTTTATTTGCTAAACTATTTAGTGATGTGACAGGGGTTTTAACTGGGGACATCAGGTCTAATGGCATATGTTTCAACCAAACTGCTCAGAGAGGAAAAACTAACAAGGTAGCTGTTCGGGGCAGTTTAGCATTTGGTGTGTAGTAAGCCAAAAGAAAAAAAAAAGAGGGAAGAGGGAAGACCAAACCCAGGCATTATTCCTGAGTGGTACAGGGGAGTGAAGAATTGGGGTTAAATGCACCGAAAGAGCTCGTTGGGATTATGCTGACTCCTCTCCATCACTTTGACGTGCGACAGAAAGTCTCGTAAGGATGAGTATGGGTTTTAAGAGCTTCTCCCTCGTTCTCAGGCGGTTGAGGTTGGCCAGGGAGGCTGGCTTGAACTGTTCCCATGTGGGAGCCTGAGCAGCAGTGATAAGGCGGTTGGGACTAGTGGGGATGGGCAGGAGAAGATTACCAAGGAGTAAATGAATGAAAAATAACAGACGGAAAAGTGTCATGAGTCTTTCAGGTTTCTTTCAAACCTCTTACACTTCACACCGAGCCGCTCAGCAGTGACAATTCCCACTCAACACCATCTGGAGAGCCAGTCTCAAAACTTCTTGCAGGTTTTGGTGCTCCATCGGCACCCAGGCCATGAAAAGGAATTATGATCCCAGCAACACCAACCATCGACCTTTCTTTCATCCAGCTACTCCTGGCAAGGACTCCTTGAAGGACATTGTCAAGTTGGGAACTGAACAGAAGGTGTTGAACAAAACCCAGCACCTTACAGTCAGTGACACCAGGGCTGTTCACTGGCACTCTTCTGGAGCAGTGAGTGCTAACGCAACGCCCCAGCTTGCTGCCAGAAGCCCTTTTCCTTCCAAAAAAGCCATCTCCTAGCTTTAAAAATTAGATATGCAAAGTGATTCCCAGCCTACTAGGCAGGGAATGTGCCGTGGTACGCTTCGTGAAAGCAGGAGCGTCAGCTAATTGTTGCTCCCCTACTCTAGAGCTGTTCTACTCTCAATTAACACCCCTATTATTAGAAAGCTACCACATGTGAATTGAAACATCAGGCGTGTTTGCCTTCTGCATGGGCAACCAAATTGCTTAGAGAAATCCAGGCTTCCTCACCTCAGTGCTGATGTTAGATCCAAGGGTAGTTATCTAACACTGCATTAACCGTTTCATTGCTGACACTTCAGAAGGGAGTGCGTGTGACACTGCTGCTGCTACAGAATGAGCTCGTGAAGGAAGAAAATAACTTGGGTCATGCCACCGTTGTCATGTTTGGTGGTAGGGATTGAAGAATCGCTTCGTTTGAGGGCAGAAGTTTCCTTTTCCTTCATTCACCGAGGAAAACCAACCGGAAGAACCAACCCACTGTCTGCCCCTTTGTCTCGTGGTACCTGCATTTTATGTCACTGCATTATTCACGTTTACATTTGATTCGCTAAGACCCCCTTGGGGTTTAGTGGCATTCGGTGTGGCTGCAGATACGTCAGCGTGCCGCAGAGTTTCAGGTCAATATGCGAGAATAAATGAGGCCAATTTCTTGTAAGAAAAACCAACCTGCTGCCTTTTGTGCTGGCAAATGTGGCATCACCCCATTGCTCTTGCAAAATGACTGAGAAAATAAATTTGGCGGAAGAGCTGCACATTACAAATGCAATGTGATGATGTAAGGCTAATGAACAGTGAAATCAATGAATTTCAGCTCATTTATGCAGAAAAGGCCAAACTGTGCCTCAGCCAAGCTTCACCCGTACTGGTGTCCTGTCTCCAGCAGAGACCGGAACTCTGCTCCAAGTCCAAAAGCCCTCAGAATGCTGATGTGATAAAGTGAAGTGATGCAAAGCTGATGTGAAACCTGGACACGCCATCGTCATAAAGAGGTTTGAATCCTGGAGCACAAGGTTCTTCTCTCTCCCAAAGCGCTGTTTAGTGTGATCATTGAGGGGAAAAAGGTATGATTTCAGCAGAATCTATGAAACTGGTTTTACCTGAGAGATATGTAGATAATACAGTGAAGCCTAAAAGGTCTGACAGGAGATACCTGGACCCTTATCTGACACTTCTTGGGACTGTAGAAAGAGGAGGGATTCTACAGGGATGAATTAGAAGAAGACAACCGCCTGGCAAGCTGGTCCCTGCTCCATGCTGTCCCTGTGGTCCTCCAAGCACCTTCTGGGTTTGGTGCCTACTAATGCAGACTTCCCAATTCTGCATCTGCCCTGCCCTCAGAGGGAAAGGTTTTGGCTTTACCTCTTCTGAGAGAAGAGAGACAAAACATCAGGACTCGATCCAAGGCGTATCAGGAGAACGAGGCACTGTGGTAGGCACCAAGTGCTCTGCTAGGTTGGCTGCTGGTTTTCCAGATGAGAAGACGATACAGCTCTCCCGGAGCCAAAGCTCTTTAGCAAACCTCTAAATTACTTCCATTTTTCAATAAAAAGTTCTTTTTCTCCAGCATACATGAGTTTCTTTGTGTCATGTGCTTGTCTTTGCCGCGTTTCTCCTGAGAGCAGTTGGTCACTCTATTTCTATGAAGTATTAATACCCCACCAGTGATATTTATGTACCCAGATCTTTTTTCTTCTTTTTTTTTTTTTTTTACCTTTAGATGTTCAACAGCATGAATATTCTTATTTTTTATTTAAAACTAATTTGGAGTTCTCACTCTCTAAGGGGTTTCTAATCACCAAAAAGCGCCCGAGGCTAAAACTGATTGACAGGAAAACGTTGCGGCTTCTGAAAAGTAAATTGGCTATTGACAGAGCAGTATACAAAGGAAAATGCTAAATGCTTATTATTTATGAGCTATTAGGGAAAATGTTATTAGCATCTGTTTCCCACATGGGCAAAAACACCTGTCAGACATCAGGAAACTATAAAACGCTGCACAGTTAATAGTTACTTTGTTTAAAAAGTCATTAAAATTGAATGTCAGCTAAAACTTGGGAAAACATTATTCTTCAAACAACTTTTAATCTCGGTGTTCAAAACCAAAACAAAAACACACATTAAAAAAAAAAAAAAAGAAAAAGAAAAAGAAAAAAAAAGACCTTGCCACATTTTCATTTCTGGGAGCAGAAAGGAAATAGACATTTGATTTGAAAGTGATGAGGAGACTTCTGGTACACAACAAAGTACAAAAAAAAAAAAAAAGGGACAAGTTGGCTCCCCTCCTGGAGTTGTACAACAGAGGGAGAGCAGAGCAAGGGCAGGCGTTTACACGGGTTTTCAGCGCGTGTCGCGGGGATGTTTGCATTTCACTTAAACCTGAAAATGGGACAGGTCTGTCTGTCTTCTGCCATGATGCTCTTCCCAGTGTAGAGCAGCGCTGGCTCCACTCCAGAGCCGGCTTCGCATCGGTCATGGAGCGAGCTGCTGGCATCCCTGGGGCTGGGGGCAGGAGCGGTTGGGTGGCCTTTCAGCAGTGGTAGAAATTACCTTAATGACTTGCACCCAATGGGCAGGCTGATGGTAAATTCTTCTCTCAGGCAAGAGAAATCTGCAGGGCATCATCAGACAGGAATCACAGTCACCGTGAGCTGGGGCCGTACTCTGCACAGGGTGGGTCACATCCAGGCTGGACTTCTTCGCTGTGTCTGCAAATAGAAAGGAAAATTGTGGCCAGGATGCCCCATGGAGAGCAGATAGACTCCTTTCCCCCTGAGTGTGTTGCATCTAAGCAGGGATTTGACTGTATTTTGATGAGTTTTCCAGCTGCACAGTTGCAAAGAGCTACATCTAAAAACATCTCCGGCATCTCTCTGCCTGACAGAAATAAAGTGGCTAAGACCGGGACAGTCCAGGCATTACCTGCTCAGTTTATTCAGGTTTAGTCTATCAGGACTGACCCTAAACCAGGATTTATTTTTGTTAGAGCTGTCAAAGAAAATGAAGACTCGTTTAGGGTTTTTTCTGCTAAGGTGAATCCAGCCAGATAACGAAAACAAGGAGGTTTGAATCTTATTTTTACACGGCATCTTTTTCTGTTGTATGTGCCACCAAAAATTTATTTACCTAGGGAGGCATTTTCCTTTTGAAAATTCACATATATGTTTTCTCCAGCAGTCTTCTTGAGGAGGCAAACCCAATCTCCATGTTTTATCCCCAGCTGAGCACACCACCAGCATTTTAACAACCGTATAAGCCATCGCCGTAAAACCAAAGGCGCCTCTTGACGCACATTGGGATGGCACTTTCCCCTCCGGCTTGGTCGCAACTTTAGCACGGGTTGTGAAACCAAACCCAAGGGGTCTTGCATGGATGTAGGGCTGAAAGGTGAAAATATGCTTAAAATATGCTGTTCTTAGTGTCTGAGCCAGTGCAACAGCAAAATGTGCGCACACAAGCCACGGTGGTGAGCTTAAGCGTGGCCCATCTTCCTACAGTTGCACAAAGTGCCTCCTGTTGCACAGTAAATAAACAATTTATGTTCCATACCTGGAATTTTACTTTACGAAATATTAAAATATTTTATTAAAATATTAAAATATAAAAAAAAAAAAAAACCAAACATGATCTTTAAAACAATCTCTCACTCCAAAGTCACCCTTGGTTTTACTCACAGGGAACGGGATCTTACTGAGCCAGGACACAAGGACAAACCCGGTATCACACCAGTAAAAATGCCAAAGAAATATAATATAAAATATTGCTTGTCCGTTTAAATTATTTAGTGTTATTAACATTAATTACCATACTTGGATACCCGGAGTGATTCACACGTTTCCCCTCCCCCAACCTCTCCTCCAAAGTTTTAATTCTGAGTTTCGACATCCGCTCGTTTCCTCCATTTCTTTCCTTAGAGCAGCAGAAGGGATTTGGCAGATGGTATCTCACCATCCCAGCCCACTTTGCTCCAACCCTTCTTTCCTCTCCATCTCCTCCTTTCCCACCACAACCACCCAGCCTGGGTTTGGTGCCTACGTGTGTGCCCCAGTTTCCAGCTCTCACAGCCATGGGGGTACTGGTGGGGTCTGGAAAGGTTTGTCCCATCCCAAGACCCAGAGTGGGCTCAATTAGTGCCGTTGTGTATCAGGGACTTGCAGATCTCTCTGTGTCCTCTCTGATGAGGCTAAAGAGCTACTGGAGGAGTTCAGCGCTCTAGAGTAATAAAAGGGTCATATTTTAGTATCAATAGTCGTATAAATTATCTTCACCTGGTGAAACCATTGGCTTTTATGACTGAGCTTTAGCACAGTTTCTTCTGTAGCCCATAAATTGAGATGTTTCCTCTGCTTGAGGGAAACGGTGTCCTCACCACCCACTGCTGGTGGGGTCAGCCATCCCCGAGACACGCCGGCAAGGTAGTGGGAAGGTAAAGGATGCCTCAAGTGGGACCTTCTGGAAGTGGCCAGGTGGGGAGGCTGGAAATGCTCTTGGTTCAGTATTAAATGAATTTCTGGGGCTGGTTAAAGACACGAGAACGCTGCTGCACAGGGCAAAGCGGCAGCAGTCCACCCGGTGTCATTAGCCAGGAGAAGCAGATGGGCTTCCCAAAAACTGCCTTGGCCTGATCCAGACCCCAGCTGCCTTCTGAAAGACGTGGGGCTGCCTCTTGCCCTTCCCACCTTCTCTCCACGCGCTCCCAGCAGCGGCGGCCACCTCTGCCTTGCCCAATCCTCCAGGCAGGAGCCCTCCTGGGTGGGTACTTCAATATCAGGCTGGAGCTGCCTTTGATGTGCCATTTTCTCTTTGAAATGCAATGCCTCACTCATCTAATCCTCATCACATTTGGGAAGCATCTCCTCGGTCTTTCAGATGGGGCCGTCAGGGGAGTAGAGTCTATTTTTGAAAGGGGCCGGTTTGAAGTTTTTTTGGTTTTAAAACATAAACGCTTTTTTGATCAGAATGTAAAGTAACCCTTTTGTTGATTGTTTCTGGATGGGTTGAGGTTTTATTGTTTCGAGGGGTTTGAGGGTTGGGGTATTTTTTTTTTCCTCGAGACTGTAAATAGCTCTCAGGCACCTTGGATCTATTTTCCTAAACTTTCCCCTGATGCTCATTGTCTAGTCCCTGTATTTCAAACCTGCAAATTACCTTTCTGAGCATATATGTGGGCTCGCTCCAGGACGAGCTGTGCTTACAGCCAAGGAAACCAATGCTGCGCCCACTCCGGTCCCAGGGAGTAAATCCTAACCAGCAGAATATGCAAAGGCTGAAACGTGCTGTGATTTATTCCCTTTGGCTCATTGAAAGGATCCTCTCCGACTCCCGTGTCCCAGGAGTGACAGGTATTTTCTTCCCATGCAGAAATGATGGGACCTGTGTTCAAGATGCTCCCAAACTCCCCAAACCTGCCTTTTCCCTTGGTCAGACACAACTACTGACTCCTAGACACTGTGGAGCACGGCACGGGGTGGCTTCCAGCAACACCTTGGGTGGACCTGGCTTCACACAGGGATCCTGCGAACGCAGCGGCTGCTCCTCATCCCTCTGGAGCCGGGTACCGCACCCCGGGCACGGCAATGTCAGGGCTTTAACTTTGAAATGACTTGTGCTCATCCTGGTTTTCCCCACGCTAACCTGTCCTCCTCCCAGTCTTGAAAGTTAGAAACATCTTTTGTATTCCAGAGGCCAAAGGGCCAAACTTGCCTTTAATTAAAATGCATATTCTTTAATTAAAAGCCCCATAACACATGAAGGGCATTCATTGAAATACGATGTGTGACATAGTCATTACCCTGCTGTTAATTACTAATTAATGAAGCTATTTCAATTAATAGCTTCCCCACTGTCACTCTGGCTTTGACAGGGCTCCGTGCTGAGAAGCCGTAGCGGAATCACAGGCGATCGTAACTCCTGGAACAGCACCAAAAGGCATCAGCTGAATATTCATGTCGGACGACGTTAACACTTTTCAATTAAACATAATAAAGTAAAAGCTCCGTCAAAAGTGTATATCAAACATGCGTCAGCCTTTCCTTCTCCCCCTGTTCTCTTCCAGCTTGTCAAAAATAACTAGAAAGAACTGGGGGGGGGGGGGGAAGTGGGTTGTATTTTTTTTCCTTTCCTTTCAGACTGGAGCATCATTTATCAGGCATGGGGAGGGGGAAGATTTACACCAAGCCCAGGCTGCAGTTGGAGCACACGCACTCACAGGCAGATCTTCTCCCTCCAAGTTTTCTCCCCCTTTCCTAGGGTCAAAGCACAGTGGGGACAGACCCTTGGGTGGCTTCTGAGCCCCGTGCAAGCGTTTGGGAGCTCAGGAGCTGCATCTTTAAGTTCCACAGTGAAAGGACTCGCTGCCTGAGTGCAGGTTTTCATTGCTGAGCTGTGTCACCAAAGAGGCTGCCGGTTAAGGGCTGGTGGAAGGAGCAGGGTGAAAGGAGCTCTCTGCAGTTAACAATAAGTTGTATCCGTCCTTAAAAACACAAAGCTGCGAGCTGCTCTCTCGGGCGCCATCTGGTTGAGGTTTTTCCATTCGAAACAGTTGGAAGGTGAAACCAAGAGAAATTCCTGCGGAGTTTATCTGCATTGGACCCCAAATGGTTTCTTTTCAGAGCTGGGTTTTTTTTTTTTTTTTTCAGGCAGACCTTGGAAGGGGATGGGGGGGGAACCTCTTACAGAGAAAGCACTTTTCCCAGAAATCTGGAAATTGGGAGAAAAGGAAGATACTGTCCAACTGCCCCTATTATTTAGGTACACAGAGGTGCAGATAACTCGCATGTGATTTGCAGAGGAGCTGGGGGGATGTGGAGGCAGCCTCTGGGATGCTGCTGCTCAGGAGATGGGCAAAATGTCAAGCAATTATTTTGCCCTTGCACTTCAAATTCTCACTTTGCTGTCTCTGGACTATCTACCAGGGATGGTGTTACCTGTCCAAATGTGCCTGTAGTAGAAACCTCTGCTTGATAACCACCATCCCTGAGAGCCACTGGAAAGCAGGGAGATAAACTGTGTACTCTCCATTGTGACTTTCCCACACCGACCACCTTCCCACCCACACCACAATCCCAGCCTCCAGGTCAACGCTTTCCTTCTTTTCAGAGCAGGTGAGGAGTTAAAATCCCCATTCCCATCCCCTGCTCCAAATGCCAATATCCACCTCAGGCAAGAGCAGCTCCATCCTTCCTCCTGTCATCAACCTTCAGCTGCTGCCAGGTTTTCCCACCCGCATACAGAGCCAGGCAATGGCCCAGTTTCGTTCCCCATCCTTACGGACACACGGATGATTTTCTTTGACACTTTGCAATTTCCTGCTTTGGTCCTTGACTTGGACCAGGTCTTGAATCCAAGCATTTCAGACTCTCAGAAGAGTGTGGTTCTAACACCCAGTGCTTGTTTTGGAGGGCAAAGCCCCCTTCCCTCCCCGGAGCAGCTGCCAGATGTGCTGACAGCAGTGCAGGATGATTTTACCTGCAGGCACTGCTCCCCAGCTCATTCTCTAACACTCACTCTACCTCGCAGCAGTTTACCTTGCAGACCCTGGACTCTGCAAGAGCAAACGCGGATAAAGCAGTCAATACCTAGAAGAAAAATTCCAGGGATGGACAGGCAGTCCTTCTGACTGCTTTCTTTTGCCCCTCTGCTACAACCTGATTTTGTTATGCCTTTTTTCTTTTTCCTCACGGCTGTTACCAGCCTGAGCCCTGCTAAAGCCAAGTGCAAGGGGAGCCCAGCTGATCCGACCAAGCATGACTGAGGAGCAATCATTTCTTGTCCGGCTGGTTGACATCTAAAGGCTGGTCTCCAAGGTCTCAATTAGGATTTGGGGCTGACTCGCCTCCACCTCTCCTGGGAAGAGGTTTTGCCTCTTCTGCTCAATTACACAGCATCTCCTCCACGTCCAAGACAGGCCAGGAGGGAGGGAGCTTTAGCTCTACTTTAGTTGTTAACCTCTGAAGCATAATTTAGAGCCACGCGTTGCTATAAAGGCTTCACAGATTGGTCTTATAACATAGTAGGCCCTTGATCTGCTCTATTTGTGCTGGGTATGGAGGCCAAATTAATTAACTGGACAGGCCCCTGTCTCATGTGAATGCTGTGCCCCTCTCTCAGAGGCTGCTGGTGATGGCAAGTGATGCTACACAGCGATTTGTACCCGACTTCCCTGGCGCTGGTCGTGACTTCTGTTCCTGTCTGACATATGTCTGCCTTTATTCTTTATTATTAGCAAAGAAAAGGCAGAATTCACACAAATCACCCTTCGTGTATTTATATGGGAGGTGCTGGTGTCACAGAAGATACTGAAGCTCAACTGCCAGTGCTGTGAACTTCTGTTGTGTGTCTCTTGCCCTTACAGATGCTCCTCTTTGCCTGCAAGAGAAAAAATAGTTTTGAGATATGTTGAGAGAAGTATTGGCTGAGATCAGGGATGCCTTTCCCTGAAAATACTAATCCACCAAACACGGATGAGTCTCCTGAAATAATCCTCTCTAATGCACATTCAGGAAATAAATTCAGTGCTTTATTCTTTAATCCAGAAATCTCCAAGGAGGACGAGGAGGAGGTGGAGGAGCAGGAGGGAGAGGATGAACAGACACCAGCAGAAGAGGAGAAAAATTGCCATTGCATTTAAGGAAAAGAAAGAAAACAATGTCTTTGGTGAAAGCAGTGACACGTTCTTAATCAGGTGAAGACTCACCTACAAACACCAAAGCCTTGGGCAATGCCAAATACACCATCTCTTGCCCATGCTGTAGTATTTGGCTCTACATTTACAAGCCAGATTTTCATGTGGCTGCCCTGTGTGTGTTCTCAGGGTGACAGTGCACACAGACACAACCCACCCAGGCAGCTCTCAGCCAGGCTCACTGCCACCCCGAGCTCAGCATGTAACCGTGTGTGAATCACTGTATCTGGGTTTGAAACAACAGTGAATCTGCTTCAGTTTCCATCCTGAGCAGCTTTATCCATATCCTTTAAACCTGTGGGTAATACATCTTAATGATGCTCTTCCGGGCATGGGTTCTGTCCTAAACCCTTTAAAATACATCTGGTTCTGGGCGTGTTTATTTTGTAGCTGTCCCAAGCAGTTCCCGTTATTCAACCCCAAGATGTTGTGAAAGATTTCCAGAACCTGTCAGGAAGAGTTTGTCCATCTCAAGGCTCTGTTTCCGGATGTCAGTACTGGAATGAACTCAGGGTGCTGAGAGAGGTCACTTGGGATTTGACAGAGCTCAGAGGATGAAGAGCTGCGTGCAGTTTGGAGATATAAAGATATGATTTGAAGGTGAATCAACATTTCCCCATAGTTTTTAAACCCCCCCAATGTATCACTTAAGTAAGAAATCAGTTAAATTTGAATTTTTTTACTGACTCCAGCCACAAAATCCCCAGAAACAGCTTGGTCGTGGTCCTTGGACCTGACCCTTTTCGTCCAGGTGCAGAACAGCCCGTCTCCTGCAGGCACTGGCTCTCCTGGAAGGACAGCTCCGGGCTGTGCAAATATTTCTCAGGTCACCCACTTTGTTGCTGTGCGTGCCCTACTTTCATTTCTGTAAAATGAAATTGCAAGGACGAAGGTTTTACTCTGAGCTCTTGCTGGTCCAGGTGGCTCCTGTGGTGGGAACTGCAGCCTCCAGACCTTTTCAAAGAGAGATTGTGCCCCAGATAGGCTGAAATAAAATGAAATAAAACAGATCACAATAAACTACTCATCTGAAAACCTCCTCTCTGATATCTGATTATGCTCTTGCTGATAATACTGTTTGCTTAGGGGGGTTATTTTGCAAGATAACCGGTAAATAACCAGGGTCTGTGGTGCTGAAGGGCACATCGTCCCTCTCACGAGCCTGGGGACACATAAGGACCTTGTCTGCTCCCCCAAACCTGATAAACAGGCTTGTGGAGAGGGGCTGGGAGAAGGCTGGACCAGGGGATGGAGGAGCCAGAGGGAGGATGCTGGAGGAGGCAGAGCAGAGCTGCGTGCACCAAGTTTATGGGGCATGAGCCATCTCTTGTCTCATGAGGGGGCAGAATTTACACAGAATTTACACAGAATTATCATTGAGGCTGGAAAAGACCTCCGAGATCATCAAGTCCAGCCTAACACCACAACACCATGGCACTAAGTGCCACATCCAATCTTTCCTTAAACACCACGAGGGATGGCGACGCCACCACCTCCCTGGGCAGTCCATTCCAGTGTTTAAGGACCCTTTCCATAAGGAAGTGCTTCCCAATATCCAACCTAAACCACCCCTAGTCAGAGCAAAGCATAGAAAGGCCCCCGTGCCCAGTCAAGGTTCACCCCAGCTCCAGGCATCAGAAGGGCCAAGGTTGAGTCTCACAAAAGCATCCACCTCACTTGTAAGTCTCGCTGGTACGCAGGAGAGCTTGCAAACGAGTGGGTTTCTCCGAGACTTGGTGGGAGAGGAGGGGGAGGAAAACCCACATGAAAGGAATTTAACAGCTGCAAGGAGCCTGAATGCTTGCACAGAAAAATCCCCTGTCAACCACAAACGGTTTGCCTTTAATGAGAACGCAGGACGTGAGCGAGGTGGTTGCTACTTCTTTGTGTAAAATGCTACTGGTAATTACTACGTGTGTACCTTTCCATTGTCTCCCAGGGAAGTGGGATTTTTACTTCTTTTTTTTTTTCCCTTTGGAGCTGACATTAAAACCAATTTATTAGAGAATAATTAATGCCAAAGTGCCAGGAGATCTTGCCCAGTTCTGTGTCTGGAGGAATAAGAGTGAGTGGCCAGTAAATTTGTAGGTGTACAGAGCAAGGGAATGCAATTTGGGAAGGGATTCAAGGGATCAGCTTTTCTGGCAGCTATTTCCTCCGGCAAATCATTAATTTTTGTTAATCCTCTGCAAAAATCTGGTGATTTGGGAACAAAATTTTACAAGTATTTCAACAGAGCTTTAGGAGGGCAAATCCTATTACTGGATAATGGGAGTTTGGCTTCCCAGGAGCAGAGACGCTTTGGAAGATGTGGGTTTGTGTGGGAATTTCTTCTCTTTTCATTAGTGGATTAAAACCTACCCCACCCTTAATCCTGCACTGGGAGGTGTGTAAGCAGTGATACCAGTCTGGGAACTAACTGGAGCACAAACCTCCAGTTAGCATCCCTCCAGCCAACGGTCACCCTGTGCTTTTGGGTTATTCTCATGACTCTCTGCTGATGGGAATGGGCTGTCCTGGCTCCCACTGTGTGCCCAGTGCTGCTGTGGGGTCATGGGATGGGGCAGCCTGGCCCAAGGTGATGCCTGCAGAGCCCCGAGGACCTCCCTGCTCAGAGACGGCCCCAAAAACTGCAGCCCAGGAGCATCAGTATTTTAGAGGGGTTTTGGTGGAGGGGAAAAGCTCTTCTTATTAAAAAAAAACCCAAGTTGTACCTGTGGGAATCAAGCCTGGTTTTCACCTGGTTTTCAGGCTGCCTGCCCTGAGGACAGTTACAAACAAAGCCAGGAAAACTATTTTGAGGAAAGGAACAAACCAGGGAATTAAAAAGGGGAAAGCACTTAAAGCTGCCGACAAGAGCTCGACGGCCTGGACTGCAACTCCTGCCGTTGCCCCCCCCCCGTCACCCTCGCTTTTAATTACAAGCAGTCAAACTGTAAAGACCTTAATGGACATCTTAATTATTGCATTAAAGTTTGAAATGGAAAATTCCTCATTACATGCCATGCAGTAGGTCACAGCCGCAATAAACGGTGATATTTTGCTTGTTACGGTGCTGGGTGCCCTTTGCAGAACGTGGTGTCTTTGGGGCATGTCCCAGCCCCAGGGAGCTGGCAGGTGGATGTTAGAGCAGTTCTCTGCTGCGAGAGCATCTGCTTGTGTTTTCGAAGCTAAAGTATCAGCAAGAAGTGCTCTTCCCTGGTTCTTTTTCTCCTTCAAATAGTGTTATTTTGCTCCTGCGTTTTGCTTTCCATCTGCTTGAATGTGTTTATTGATTTAGTGTTATGCAAACTGCAATAAACCAGTATCCTTCCAGTGCTCTAGAGCCAGCTATTGAATATGCCCCAAACAATTTAAATACAAACAGACCCATCAACTGAATATGCCCCAAACGATTTAAATACAAACAGACCCATCAATTCCCACCCGCAGCAGCAATACGATGTACCTGGGATTAATCGGGCTTTAAACCCAGTCCCAGCTTCCCAGTCCCCTTTGCACTCTCCCAGTCCCCTTTGCACTCTCCCAGTCCCTGCTTGCAGGATGGAAAGCTGGGATCCAGCCTGGCAGGTGGGGTAGCCCCAGGACCCGGACAATTTAAGGAATGTGGCAGAGCTTGTTCTTTTCTCTCAGGCTCTTTGTGGTTGCAGGATTCCATAAGAACAGAGCAGGGTTTCAGGTGGGTCTGGGGCTTCTTGAAGATTTTCAGGTCAAAATAGCTTACGTGTGTGGGTGTCTGTGCCTTTCGAAGAGGAGGAAAAGGACAGGAACAGTCAAGAATAAATCATCGTCAGCATCATCTTCATCCCACAAAGTTTCATGGTTTTTTGGGAGCACATTGAGGAGATAATTAGTGGATTCTTAGTCCTTAAAGATATTTCTTCATTTATATGACCCCACAGCTGATGTTTCAAAATTCTTTTAGTGGCTAGTTCACCTTTCAAAATTCACTCCAAATTTGTTATTTCCCCTCCTACAGCGGCACAATTGCCAAATGAAGAGGGACAGCAAATGCTGGGACAGCAAATGCCGGGACAGCAGGTCCTGGGACTCCCCAGCACAGGCTCCAGCGGTGAGAGCCACCAGCCAGGGCTGCTCCTCGGTGGGGCCAGGCTCTGTTCACTGCCCAGCTGTGCCAGCTGTTCCAACCGTGCCAGCTGTTGCAACCGTGCCAGCTTCACCAGCCAACCCATCCGTACCAGCCAGGTATCTGTGCCAGCAGTGCCAGCTGTGCCAGCCAACCCATCTGTGCCAACCATATCGGCCAGACTAGCCGTGCCAGCCAAACCATCCGCACCAGCCACACTATCCGTGCCAGCTGTGCCAGCTGTGCCAGGCTCTGCAGCTCTCCACGACCCAGGAGCTGCCACATCCCAAATCTCACAGCTCCCTCTGTTGGCATCTGGTCGAAGCTCTCAGCGAGGATGTGAACAAGCTGGCAACGTGCATTTTCCCAGCCCAGTCTCCAGGTGGAAGTCGATCTGTTCCATGGGGGTAGATCCCACCTAACCAGACTTGCTTGGGTTGTGCTGCGACTCCAACGCCCCTGTCCTGGTTTCAGCTGGGATAGAGCTAATTTTTCTTCTCAGTAGTTAAGAATAGTGCTGTGTTTTGGATTCAGTGTGGGATTTGGTGTTGGAAGAATGCTGATAATACGCTGGTATTTTTAGTTGTTGCTAAGAAATCAAGGATTTTTCAACTCCCTATGTCTTGCTAGTGTGCAGGTGTCCCAGAGCCAATTGGCCAGTGGCAAATCCTGTATCATACAATATCATGCTCAGTGTATAGGTGAGGATTAGCCACCAAACTGGCTTATTTTCTTCCAGGATTGTGGTTTGGGGGTTTTCTCCTCTGGGATCACTATCTGGGAATGGGCTGGGCCTCAGTTGGTGAGTGGTGAGCAATTGCATCGTGCATTACTCGTTGGTATAGTCTATTGTTACTATTATCATTATTCCTTTGGTTTATTCCAATTATTAAATTGTTTTTATCTCAACCTACGAGTCTCCTTACCTCTACCCCTCCAATTCTCTCCCAGGCTCCCTGGGGTGGAGGGATAGGTGAGTGAGCAGCTGCTTAGGGCTTGACTGCCAGCCAGTTTCAAACCACAGCAGATACTGGACCACATCCCTCAACTCTGTACTGACCACAGCTCTGCTGGAAACAGCTTTCCAGTCATGTTTCCTAAGTAACTGGGAAGAAGATGTAGCTGGATGTGCTCTGAGGTCCGATGTACGCGTACACACGGGGCTGCTGTGAAAATCTACCAGCAGCCCCAGTGCAGCCTCCCCAGCCCTAAGGAGTTAATCACACTGAACGTACTTGAGCTCTGTCTGCCCCTTACTGATGACACAAATTAGCACCTCTGCATCCAAAGGAAAATCGGAGTGCAAACCGGTTTTTTTATTGGTTTAGGTCCTTCCCTAACAAAAGCTCCCAGGCAGCAACCTTGGGCAAGGCTCCTTCAACAAAGGGATGTAAAATGGTTTCAAGGCCACCAAAAAGGTACAAAATGTAAGGAAACCTGGGCCTGGGATGTACTTCAGACATTTAACTTCTTACCCAGTTTACAGTGGCAGACAATCTGGGCAGCGTTAGCTGGATTAACAGGGAAAGCACAGCCAGCAACGCTGACTTCCCTTTGAAGACCTGGGTTCCAAATTCCCCAGCTGGCAGAGCCAAGGGGTGACCAAGCTGCCTGGTTCCAATGCCAGGCCCTTTAAACTCTTCCACAAGAAACGATGCCACCAGCCAAGAGACCCAGAATTCCCTCCTTCTGCTCCTGACCTGCAACGCTGGGAAGACATTGGGAAAAAAAAAGGATAAAAATCCAACCCCCCCCCCATTTTTTCTCTATGTTGCTATAGAAAAGGCCGTGCAAACAATCTGCTCAGACTGGCCGAGGGACAAGGCTGGCAGAGATGCCTGCACGGCCTCGGGCTTCTTTGTCAAGCCTGGTTTTTGCATCTCTTCTGTGCATTTTTACCCGCTGGGTTGGAGGCTTCCCAGCAGCGTTGGCGCGTCCTGGCTCTGCAGCACCCCAGACCCGGGGTTGTGCCTAGGGCAGCAACCAGCCTTTTAGAGAGAAGAAAGCACAGAAGGAGAGGAAAAAAATACTTTCTTCAGACTCTGGCCTCCCTGGTCCTATATCCTCTTGCGAAGACATCAGGCTTCTTTATCTCTTAATACCCCCAATAAGTAGCTCAGCTCAGCCTCGTGACACCCGTTAGTGACGCTGCAATTAAAAGGGTTTTTTTTCACTATAAACCCAGTTATCTGGAAACTGAACGTGGCTCCAACGTATCTTCCAAGAGGAAAATTCACCAAAACAAAAGGAGAAGCAGAGGTTAATTTTTTATATATATATTTTCTAAGGATCAGTAAGTTTTCTGGTAAGCACAAGAGAAATCAAAGAGCTCTGCTCAGGCTGCAAGCAAGGGGTGGGGGGTGGGAAAAAGCAGAGAATTGCTTTAATACCAAATGTCCCATTTAAAATAGATCCCACACAACCAGAAACTGGAGGCTGGTAGATCCTTCCCTTCTGGAAATACTGTGGGTTTTGGTGGGAGTACCACTGGGAATAAGCGTGCAGAATCAGGCCTCAAGTACAGAAAATACAGAATTTGGCTCTTAAATTTAAAAAATATTTATAAATAACTTAAGACATTCAGGCTCAGAGGCTCGGAGGGGCGAGGGTCTCCCTCTGACACGGGGAACCACGGGGACCCACGGTGCTAGGGACCCCCGGTGCAGAAACCACAACCTGCCCCTTGCAGGCTCTTTGGAAAGTCTCCCGTGGCCCTTTTGTCTCTCGAGTGCCCGCGGAGGACACGTCTAATCGAAGCAGAAAGCACTTTGGGAGTATGGATCCATAGCACAGAACATCACCTGCTCTTCCTATACATTCACAGCGTAAGGCAGAAGGGCTCCCGGGGGATTCCTCGGCCGCACCTACACCAGGAGGTCAGCCCAGCTAAGCCTGACCTGGTGAGTGCAGCCTTCCTCTGCTCTCACCTTGGAGGTGGTCTACCTCGAATTCATCTCACAACACATCCTCTTGTATAGCCGGCTCGTTCCTGTCGAGCAGACTGCGGAAGGAAGGCACACGAGGGAGGGTTAAGGTCAGAGGTACATTTGTTTGGATCGTTCCTCTCGCGTAGTCGAGAGGCCACGCGTCACACGGCAGCCCAAGAGCTCGGCCACCCTCCCTGCGCTCACAGGGAGGGCCCTGTTGGTCCAGCAGAGCACGGAGGGACCTGCTCCTGGCACGGCAAAGCAGCTCCCCGCAGCCAGTGGCCTCTCCAGCCCTCAGAGAGGAGCTGGGCGAGCTGCTTTGGCCACGTGGATATTTGTTTGCTGGACACAGACTGGGGCGAACTGGTCACACGGGCTGTATCCTCACTGGAGATGTTGAGCTGGACAGCACTGCAGGCCACCAGCTATGCCCTGAGCAAAAAAATGAACCCTACATTTCTTTTCTGCCATGGGTTTCATCCAGACCCATTAGGTACTTGGTCTCAGTATAATTTTTTTCTGTTAAAACACCTAAAAAAAAAAAAACCAGTTCTTTGGCACTTGTGCAACAGTGACACAGAGACGGGACACTCTGCTGTCCTTCAGCTGCTTGCTGAACTCATCCTCCCTAGAGGTCCATATATGCAGAGTCTGTGTCCACCCTCTGGGCTTCTCCAAACAGGAGGAATGCACAGAGGCCGATGCTGTTAACAGCAGCCACCAGGTTGAAAACAGAAATCCAGGAGCCAGTGGTTTCAATCAGGTAGCCAGCCAAGTACACGCAGACAACACCTGGACAGGAGAGAAGAGAAAGCATTGCAGAGGCTCTGGGGCTGGATCCTGCCTGTCTGCGATGAGAGGACTGCCCAGGAAAGGGTGAGATGCAGGAAGGTAGCCTGGAGAGAAGGAGGCTGAGGGGAGACCTTCTGGCTCTGACAGCTCCTGACAGGAGGTTGGAGCCAGGGGGGTCGGGCTCTGCTCCCAAGGAACAAGCACCAGGACAAGAGGAACCGGCCTCAAGTTACACCATGGGAGGTTTAGGCTGGACCTGAGGAACAATTTCCTCCCTGAAAGGGTTGTCCAGAGCTGTCCCAGGCTGCCTAGGGCAGTTGTGGAGTCCCCGTGATCCCTGGAGGGGTTTCCAAGCCGTGGAGCTGTGGTGCTGAGGGCCATGGGTCAGTGGTGCCCTGGCAGTGCTGGGGGAACGGTTGGACTTGATCTTAAAGGTCTCTGCCAACCAGAACGTCTATGATTCTAAGACACTTTACCTAAGAGGGCTCCACCTGTATTCCCAACACCTGTAAAGACAAGAAAGGAATTGTCTATTAGAAACCCCCAGACACGAGCAGCTTCATCCCAAGCCCTGGTCTGCAGGCACAGCTCATGCCTTGCTGATGGCTGGGACGGCCGACGCTCATCCCCATCCCCACCCCTCAGTGCTGGCAGGCGTTTGGCACATGGAAAGGCAGGTTGGTGCAGCCACCCACCCCTGGCTATGGTCTAACCCAGAAGGACTCTGAAGCTGCATGGGCAGAGGAGACGTTGCAGAGAGCTGCTCCTGCTCAAACCCTAAAGCTGGAGACAGGAGAGCTGC